>JASTWF010000105.1:260695-288939 GCA_030390025.1 Squalus acanthias | reverse complement strand
CAATAAGATCATGGCTGATCTTGGGCTCAAAGCCACTTCCCTGCCCGCTCCCCATAACCCTTCACTCCCTTATCTTGCAAAAATCTGTCTATCTCTGCCTTAAATGTATTTAATGACCCAGCCTCCACAGCTCTCTGGGGCAGAGAGTTCCACAGATTTACGACCCTGTGAGAGAAGAAGTTTCTCCTCATCTCAGTTCTAAAAGGGCGACCCTTTATGCTGAAACTATGCCCCCGAGTTCTAGATTTCCCCACGAGAGGAAACATCCTCTCTGCATCTACCTTGTCGTGCCCCCTCAGTATCTTATATGTTTCAATAAGATCACCTCTCATTCTTCTAAATTCCAATGAGTATAAGCCGAACCTGCTCAACCTTTCTTCATAAGTCAAACCCCTCATCTCTGGAATTAACCTAGTGAATCGTCTCTGAACTGCCTCCAATGCAAGTATATCCTTCCTTAAATAAGGAGACCAAAACTGTACGCAGTACTCCAGGTGTGGTCTCACCAATGCCCTGTACAGTTGTAGCAGGACTTCCCTGCTTTTATACTCCAACCCCCTTGCAATAAAGGCCAACATTCCATTTGCCTTTTTGATTACTTGCTGTACCTGCATGCTAACTTTTTGTGTTTCATGCACAAGGACCCCCAGGTCCCTCTGAACTGTAGCATTTTGTAACCTCTCTCCATTTAAATAATAATTTGTTTTTTTATTTTTCCTGCCAAAGTGGATAACCTCGCACTTTCCCACATTATAACCCATCTGCCAAATGTTTGCCCACTCACTTAGCCTGTCTATATCCCTTTGCAGATTCTTTGAGTCCTCTGCACAACTTGCTTTCCCACCCATCTTTGTATCATCCGTAAACTTGGCTACATTACACTCGATCCCTTCATCCAAGTCATTAATGTAGATTGTAAATAGTTGGGGCCCCAGCACCGATCCTTGTGGCACCCCACTAGTTACCGTTTGCCAACCAGAAAATGACCCATTTATCCCGACTCTGCTTCCTGTTCGTTAGCCAATTCTCTATCCATGCTAATATATTACCCCCAACTCCGTGAGCTCTTATCTTATGCAGTAACCTTTTATGTGGCACCTTATCGAATGCCTTCTGGAAATCCAAATACACCACATCCACTGGCTCACCTTTATCTACCCTGCTCGTTACATCCTCAAGGAACTCCAGCAAATTTGTTAAACATGATTTCCCTTTCATAAAACCATGCTGACTCTGCTTGACTGCAGTATGTTTTTCCAAATGCCCTGCTACTGCTTCCTTAATGAAGGATTCCAGCATTTTCCCAACGACAGATGTTAGGCTAACTGGTCTATAGTTTCCTGCTTTCTGTCTCCCTGCTTTCTTAAATAGGGGTGTTACATTAGCGGTTTTCCAATCCGCTGGGACCTCTCCAGAGTCCAGGGAATTTTGGTATATTGCAACCAATGCATCCACTATCTCTGCAGCCACTTCTTTTAAGACCCTGGGATGCAGGCCATCTGGTCCAGGGGACTTGTCGTCTTTTAGTCCCATTATTTTACCAAGTACTATTTCCTTAGTGACAGTGATTGTCTTTAGTTCCCCCCTCCCTGTGGCCCCTTGTTAGTGTCTTCTACCGTGAAGGCAGATACAAAATATTTGTTCAGTCTCCCCATTCCCCATTATTAATTCCCCATTCTCATCCTCTAAGGGACCAACGTTTACTTTAGCTACTCTCTTCCTTTTTATATATCTGTAGAAGCTCTTACTATCTGTTTTAATATTTCTTGCCAGTTTACTCTCATAATTCATCTTCTCACTCTATTTTTTTTTAGTCATCCTTTGCTGGTTTTTAAAAACTTCCCAATCCTCTGGTCTCCCACCAATCTTGGCAACATTGTATGCCTTCGTTTTCAATTTGATACCATCCTTTACTTCCTTAGTTAGCCACGGATAGTGCTCCCTTCTATTAAAATCTTTCTTTCTTACTGGAATATATTTCTGTTGAGAGTTATGAAATATCTCCTTAAATGTCCGCCACTGCATTTCAACTGTCTTACCTTTTAATTTATTTTTCCAGTCCACTTTAGCCAGTTCTGCCCTCATGCCATTGTAATTGCCTTTGTTTAAGATCAGGACACTGGTTTGAGATACAACTTTCTCACCCTCCAACTGAATTTGAAATTCAACCATGTTATGATCACTCTTTCCTAGAGGATCTTTTACTATGAGATAATTTATTAATTCTGTCTCATTACACAGTACCAGATCCAAGATAGCCTGCTCCCTGGTTGGTTCCATTACATACTGTTCTAGGAAACCATCCCGGATGCACTCTATGAGCTCCTCCTCAAGGCTACCATGGCCAATTTGATTTGTCCAATCAATATGGAGTTTAAAATCACCCATGATTATTACCGTACCTTTTTTACAGGTCTCCATTATTTGTTGATTTATACTCTGTCCAACAGTATTGCTACTGTTCGGGGGCCTGTAGACTACGCCCACCAGAGACTTTTTCCCTTTATTATTTTTTATCTCCACCCAAACCGATTCTACATCTTGATCCTCTGAGCCAATACCACTTCTCACCACTGCACTGATCCCATCCTTTACCAACAAAGCCACCCCACCTCCCTTTCCTTTCTGTCTATCCTTCCGAATTGTCAAATACCCTGGAATATTCAGTTCCCAGCCCTGGTCACCTTGCAACCACGTCTCTGTAATGGCGATCAGATCATACCCATTTGTGCTGTCAACTCATCTATCTTGTTACGAATGCTGCGTGCATTCAGATATAGAGCTTTTAACTTTGTCTTTTTACCATTTCTCCTTGTTTTGGCCCCATTTTCTGTTGCACTCTCATTTTTAAACATTCTGTCCCTTCCTGTCACACTCTGGTTATTATTTCCCCCATCTCTATCCTGCTCTATTGTTTTCTCATTTCTCATTAACTTTTTAAATTCCCGCTCACCTGGACCCTCCCCCCCACTACTTAGTTTAAAGCCCTCTCTACAGCCCTAGTTATTCGATTTGCCAGGACTCTAGCCCCAGCATGGTTCAAGTGAAGCCCATCCAAACGGAACAGCTCCCTCTTATCCCAGTACTAGTGCCAGTGCCCCACAAATCGAAACCCATTTCTCCCACACCAGTCTTTGAGCCACTCGTTCATTTCTCTGATCTTATTTACCCGATGCAAATTCGCTCATGGCTCAGGTAGTAATCCAGAGATTATTACCTTTGTGGTTCTGCTTTTTAATTTAGCCCCTAGCTGCTCATACTCTCTCAGCAGAACCTCTTTCTTTGTCCTACCTATGTCATTGGTACCTACGTGGACCATGACAACTGGATCCTCCCCCTCCCACTCCAAGTTTCTCTCCAGCCCAGAGGAGATGCCCTTAATCCTGGCACCGGGCAGGCAACACAGCCTTCGGGACTCACGCTCTCGGCTACAGAGAACTGTATCTATCCCCCTAACTATACTACAACATTTCTTTTTACTCCCCCCACTTGAATGGCTCCCTTTACCAGATTGCTCATCCTTCCTGCAGTCCCTGCCCTCGTCCACACAGGGAGCAAGAATCTTGTACCTGTTGGACAAGGCCAAGGGCTGAGGCTCCTCCATCACTACCTCCTGGATCCCAATACCTGGCTCGCTTGTAGTCACACCCTCCTGTCCCTGACCATGGGCCAAATTGGAATTAATTACTCTAGTGGGTGTGACTGCCTCCTGAAACTTAGTGTCCAGGTAACGCTCCCCCTCCCTAATGTGTCGCAGTGTCCGAAGCTCGGACTCCAGCTCATCAACTCCGAGCCGAAATTCCTCGAGCAAACAACATTTGCTGCAGATGTAGTCGCCTTGGACCTCAATGGTGTCCACCAGCTCCCACATGCAACAACAACAACACATTGCCTGGTCTCCCATCTCAATTCATTAATTTTTTAAAATTTGGAACACGTATATCTTTTAATCTACACCAAGGCACTTAAATTTAGACGCCCAAGTTCGGAAAAAAAGCGAGAAATAGAGAAATACTCACCAACCAATCACTTACCTGCTTTCTGGTGACGTCACACTTCGATTATTTTTTTACTTCTTTACACTCACCGGTCCGTTGTAGCCCCCGTTCACCTTTAAATCTGCCGAGATGGTGGACCATTAAACAACTAATGGGAGGAGGAGGCTTCATGAATATCCCCATCCTCAATGATGGTGGAGCCCAGCATGTGAGTGCAAAACACAAAGCTGAAGCGTTTGCAACCATGAGGTGAGGTGAGAGTGACTGCCCTTGACATCAAGGCAGCATTTGACCGAGTGTGGCATCAAGGAGCCCTAGTAAAACTGAAGTCAATGGGAATTGGGGGGCCGGGGGGGGGGAGAACTCCCCACTGGCTGGAGTCATACCTAACACAAAGGGTGGTGGTTGGAGGTCAATCATCACAGCCCCACGACATCACTGCCGGAGTTCCTCAGGGCAGTGTCCTAGGCCCAACCATCTTCAGCTGCTTCATCAATGACCTTCCCTCCATCATAAGGTCAGAAGTGGGGATGTTCGCTGATGACTGCACAGTGTTCAGTGCCATTCGCAACTCCTCAGATAATGAAGCAGTCCGTGGACGACATTCAGGCTTGGGCTGATAAGTGGCAGGTAACATTCGCGTCAAACAAGTGCCAGGCAATGACTATCTCCAACAAGCGAGCGTCTAACCACCGCCCCATGACATTCAACGGCATTCAAAGGGATCTAGGAGTACAAATACACAAATCACTAAAAGTTGCGACACAGGTTAGCAAGGCCATAAAAAAAGCAAACCATGCACTAGGGTTTATTTCTAGAGGGATAGAATTGAACAGTAGGGAAATTATGCTAAACCTGTATCGAACCTTTGTTAGAGCACACTTGGAGTACTGCGTATAGTTCTGGTCGCCATATTATAAAAAGGATATAGAGGCACTGGAGAGGATGTAGAGAAGATTTACAAGGATGATACCAGAAATGGGAGGGTATACATATCAGGAAAGGATGAACAGGCTGGGTCTCTTTTCTCTTGAAAAAAGAAGGCTGAGGGGTGACCTAATAGAGGTCTTTAAGATTATGAAAAATGTTGATAGAGTGGATACAGAGAGAGTGTTTCCACTTGTGGGGAAGAGCATAACTAGAGGCCATCAATATAAGATAGTCACCAAGAAATCCAATAGGGAATTCAGAAGAAACTTCTTTACCCAAAGAGTAGTGAGAATGTGGAACTCGCTACCACAGGGAGTGGTTGAAGCGAATAGGATAGATGCATTTAAGGGGAGGCTGGACAAGATGATGAGGGAGAAGGGAAGAGAGGTTTATGCTGATAGATTTAGATGAGGAAAGACGGGAGGAGGCTCGAGTGGAGCATAAACGTCGGCATGGACTGGTTGGGCCGAATGGCCTGTTTCTGTGCCATATATCCTATGTAATTACCATTGCTGAATCCCCACCATCAATATCCTGGGGGTCACCATTGACCAGAAACTTAACTGGACCAGCCACATAAATACTGTGGCAACAAGAGCAGGTCAGAGGCTAGGTATTCTGCATCGAGTGTCTCACCTCCTGACTCCCCAAAGCCTTTTCACCATCTACAAGGCACAAGTCAGGAGTGTGATGGAATACTCTCCACTTGCCTGGATGAGTGCAGCTCCAACAACACAAGAAGCTCGACACCATCCAGGACAAAGCAGCCCGCTTGATTGGCACACCATCCACCACCTTAAACATTCACTCCCTCCACCACCGGCGTACCGTGGCTGCAGTGTGTACCATCTACAAGATGCACTGCAGCAACTCGCCAAGGCTTCTTCTCCTCCCAAACCCGTGTCCTCTACCACCTAGGACATGGGCAGCAGGCGCATGGGAACACCACCACCTCCAAGTTCCCCTCCAAGTCACACACCATCCTGACTTGAAAATATATCACCGATCCTTCATCGTCGCTGGGTCAAAATCCTGGAACTCCCTCCCTGACAGCACTGTGGGAGCACCTTCACCACACGGACTGCAGCGGTTCAAGAAGGCAGCTCACCACCACCTTCTCGAGGGCAACTAGGGATGGGCAATAAATGCTGGCCTTGCCAGCGACGCCCACATCCCAGGAATGAATTTTTTAAAAACTCGGACTCAGTTTAATCTGAGTAAATACCCCTGGACTGGGGTTAAACGGGGTGAATACCCCCTGACTGGGTTTAATCCGGGTAAATACCCCTGGACTGGGGTTAATCGGGTTAAATTGAATTCTTTTTGACTCCGGGCATATTTTAAATATAATTCTGTCTGGGTTCTACTCGAAGCCCAGTTGCGCGGCGCCCCGCCTGGAGACGGGCGGCCAATGGGCCGGGCCCGGGATGTTTATGGAGACGGGCGGCCAATGGGCCGGGCCCGGGATGTTTATGGAGACGGGCGGCCAATGGGCCGGGCCCGGGATGTTTATGGAGACGGGCAGCCAATGGGCCGGGCCCGGGATGTTTATGGAGACGGGCGGCCAATGGGCCGGGCCCGGGATGTTTATGGAGACGGGCGGCCAATGGGCCGGGCCCGGGATGTTTATGGGGGCGGGCGGTCACCAGGAATCGGCCCGGCCCGGGTTAGCGGAGACCGGCGGCAGAGAGAGCGGCCGCTCCGCCCGACATTCACCGGCACTCGGTCAGTGAGCGAGGGGACACCGGGCGGAGCTTCAACTGGGACTGGGGTCATCTCTCCCTCTCTCTCCCTCTCTCTCCTGTCAGATTGCCTGAATTGTTGGATTGCCCTGTGTGTTGAAAGTTGATGTGGTTCGGAGGGAGCGCTGCTTTGTTGTCGGTGCTGAGTCTCCGATGAGGTGTTAAGCCGAGGCCCCATCTTCCTTTTCTAGAATCCACAGAAGGCATCAGGAGCCGGAGAAAGTGGATTAGTTGGAACGCACCACATCACTGAGACAGTTGTGTTTAAACAACAATCTGGCAGCTCACAAATTACCAGAATTAATTTTGAAAAAGCAAAATACTGCCGATGCTGGAAATCTGAAACAAAAACAGGGAATGCTAGAAACACTCAGCAGGTCGGGCAGCGACTGTGCAGACAGGACGGTGGGGTTAATGTTTCAGCATTAACCCTTCTCAGAACCGTCGTTCTCCTGTCGTCCTGGCTCAACACTGGCTGCTCACTCATCTCATTTGCTATTTGTGGGATCTTGCTGTGCACAGATTGGCTGGTGTGTTTGCCTACATAATAACAGTGACTGCACATCAATAGTAAGTCACTGGCTGTGAAGAGCTCGGGACCTCCCGAAGATGTGAAGAAAGCAATCTAATGCAAGTTACAGGGGGGGAGGAAAAAGAGTGGGAGAGCAATAGTGGTAGGGGATTCGATAGTTAGGGGAGCAGACAGGCGTTTCTGTGGCCATAGAGGTGATTCCAGGATGGTATGTTGCCTCCCTGGTGCCAGGGTCAAGGATGTCACTGAGCGGCTGCAGGACACTCTGAGGGGGGAGGGTGAACAGCCAGAGGTCGTGGTCCATATAGGTACCAACGATATAGGTAGAAAGAGGGATGAGGTCCTGCAGGCAGAGTTTAGGGAGCTAGGAGAGAGATTAAAAAGCAGGACCTCAAAGGTAGTAATCTCCGGGGGGAGGTTTGCTAGTGCTGTTGGGGAGGATTTAAACTAGCTTGGCAGGGGGATGGGCACCAGCATATAGGAGTAGAAAAGAGGAATAAGGTGCATAAAATAGTGAGTGTGTTGGATAGTACTAGAGAAGATAGTACTAGAGGCGGTAGTAGTACCATATTAGATAGGAGCAGACTAACACTACGAAAAATTCAAAAATGGGTTTAGAATGCATGTATGTAAATGCACAAAGTGTGGTGAATAAGGTTGGGGAGCTACAAGCACAATTAGCCGTGTGGGAATATGATGTTGTGGCAATAACGGAAACGTGGCTTAAAAACGGTGAGGACTGGGCACTTAATATTCAAGGGTACAAGGTGTTCAGAAAAGATAGGGAAGGAAAAAAGGGAGGTGGGGTGGCAGTGCTGATTAAGGAAGACATTGTAGTGTTGGAAAAGGAGGATGTTCTTGAGGGGACAAGGACAGAATCCATTTGGTTAGAGTTGAGGAGCAAAAAGGGTATGATCACGCTATTGGGGTATTCTACAGGCCTCCAAATAGTGAGAGGGAGGTAGAGGAGCAAATCTGCAGGGAAATCGCAGAGATATGCAAGAGCTATAGAGTGGTGATATTGGGGGACTTTAATTACCCAAATATCATAGATACATAGATACATAGAAGATAGGAGCAGGAGTAGGCCATCCGGCCCTTCGAGCCTGCTCCGCCATTTAATGAGATCATGGCTGATCCTCCAATTCAGTATCCCGTCCCCGCCTTCTCTCCGTAACCCTTAACCCCTTTTGCCTGTAGAAATATATCTAATTCCCTCTTAAATATATTTAATGAGCTGGCGTACACTGCCCTCTGTGGCAATGAGTTCCACAGTTTCACCACCCTCTGAGTGAAGAAATTCCCCCTCATTTCTGTCCTAAATGGTTTAGCCCTTATCCTTAAATTATGTCCTCTAGTTCTGTTCTCACCCGCCAAGGGAAACATTCCTTCTGCATCTAGTCTGTCTAGACCTGTCAGAATTTTATACACTTCTATGAGGTCCCCTCTCAATCTTCTAAACTCCAGTGTGTACATCCCTAAACTACATAGTCTCTCCTCATAGGTCAATCCCGCCATTCGTGGTATCAGCCTGGTGAATCGCCGCTGCACCCCCTCCATGGCAAGAACATCTTTCCTCAGATGAGGCGACCAAAACTGTACACAGTACTCGAGGTGTGGTCTCACAGCTGCAGCAAGGTATCCCTGTTCCTGTATTCCAACCCTTTTGCTATGAAGGCCAGCATACCGTTTGCCTTCTTGACCGCCTGTTGCACCTGCATGCTCGCCTTCAGTGACTGGTGTACAAGAACACCCAGGTCTCTCTGTACTTCCCCCTCTCCCAATTTATTGCCATTTAAATAATAATTTGCCCTCCCGTTCGATTGGGATAATGCTGGGGTAAAGGAAAAGGAGGGGGAGGAATTTATGAAATGTGTTCAGGAGAATTTCCTTGACCAATATGTTCTTGGCCCAACTAGGAGGGAGGCATTGCTGGATCTGGTGCTGGGGAATGAGGTGGGCCAGGTCAACCAAGTGTCTGTGGGAGAACACTTGGGTACGAGTGATCATCGTATCATACAATTTAGATTAGCAATGGAGAGGAGCAAGGAACAATCTGGAGTGGAACTTCTAAACTGGAACTTCTAAACTGGAATAGGGCTAACTTCAATGGGATGCGAAAGGATCTAGCCAGGGTAAAATGGAACCAAAGACTGACAGGAAAAACTGTAACGGAACAATGGGTGATCTTTAAGGAGGAGATGTTCCAAGTACAGGCTAGGTACATAAGAACATAAGAAATAGGAGCAGGAGTAGGCCAATCGGCTCCTCGAGCCTGCTCCGCCATTCAATAAGATCATGGCTGATCTGATCCTAACCGCCAATCTACTATCTATCACAGAACCATCTCCTGCATCTAACAGAATTGCACACACGAAATAGGAGCAGAATCAGGCTACCCACTACCCACAGGGCCATGACCGATCCGAACCTAGACTCATGTCCAAATTCCTGCCCGCTCCCCGTAACCCTTAATGCCCTTTACTTCTAGGAAACTGTCTATTTCTGTTTTAAATTTAATTAATGTTGTAGCTTCTACAGCTTCTACATTCCAACAAGAGGGAAGGGTAAGGGAACCAAAGCAAGGGCTCCTTGGATAACGAGGGAGATAGAGAAGATGACGAAACAAAAAAAAGAGGGTGTATAATGCATGACATGTGAATTCTTCAAGGGAGAACCAGACCAAATAAAGTAAGTTGAGAGGAGATGTGAAGATGTAAATAAGATTGGCAAAGAGAGAATATGAGAGTAGAATGGCGGTTAACATAAAAGGGAACCCAAAAATCTTCTACCGGCATGTAAACAGTAAGCGGGTAGTAAGAGGCGGGGTGGGGCCTATTAGGGACAAAGAAGGTGATATATGCTTAGAGGCGCAGGGCAAGACTAGAATACTCAATGAGTACTTTGTATCGGTGTTTACTAAGGAGGTGGATGCTGACAAAATATCGGTAGAAGAGGAAAAGGTAGAAGCAATGGAAGGGGTGAAAATTGATAGACAGGATGTACTAGAAAGGCTGGGTATGCTTAGAGTAGACCAGTCACCTGGTCCAGATGGCTTGCATCCCAGGGTGCTAAGGGAATTGGGGGAGGAGATAGCGGAAGGGCTTGCCATAATTTTCCAATCTTCCCTAGATGCGGGGGAGGTGCCTGAGGATTGGAAAGTGGCAAATGTGACACTATTGTTCAAGAAAGGGTGTAAGGACAATCCCAGTAACTACAGGCCGGTCAGCTTATCAGTGGTGGGTAAAGTTTTAGAAACAATAATCAAGGAAAAAATTAACGGGCACTTGGAGAGGTTTAAGCTAATTAAGGAGAGCCAACACGGATTTGTAAAAGGCAGATCGTATTTGACTAATCTAATTGAATTTTTTGATGAAGTAACAGGGAGGATTGATGAAGGGAATGCAATGGATGTTGTCTACATGGATTTTCAGAAGGCGTTTGACAAAGTACCACATAGAAGGCTGGTTAACAAAATTGAGGCTCATGGAATAGGTGGGTCAGTGGCAGCTTGGATAAGGCATTGGCTTAAGGACAGAAAACAGCGAGTTGTGGTAAATGGCTGTTTTTCAGACTGGAGGATAGTATACAGTGGTGTTCCCCAAGGGTCAGTGCTGGGGCCACTGCTTTTTTTGATATATATAAATGACCTGGATATTGGAATACAGAGTAGAATAGCTAAATTTGCCATTGACACCAAACTTGGGGGTGTGGCAAACAGTGAGGATGATACCAATCAACTGCAACAGGACATAGAAAGGCTAGCAGAATGGGCAGACAAGTGGCAGATGGAATTTAATACAGAGAAGTGTGAGGTGATGCATTTTGGCAGAAGGAACAGGGCGAGGCAATATACACTTAATGGCACAATTTTAAAGAGTGTGCAGGAACAGAGGGACCTGGGAGTTAATGTGCATAGGTCCCTGAAGGTGGCGGGACATATTGAGAGAGTGGTTAACAAAGCATTTGGGATCTTGGGCTTCATAAAGAGAGGTATTGAGTACAAAAGTAGAGAAGTTATGCTGAACCTTTATAAAGCGCTGGTTAGGCCACAACTGGAGTATTGTGTCCAGTTCCAGTCACCACACTTTAGGAAGGATGTGAAGGCCCTTGAGAGGGTGCAGAGGAGATTTACCAGAATGGTTCCGGGGATGGGGGATCTTAGCTACAAGGACAGGTTGGAGAAGCTGGATTTGTTCCTCTTAGAGCAAAGGAGGTTGAGGGGTGATTTAATAGAGGTGTACAAGATTATGACGGGTTTGGATAGGCTAGACAGGGAAAGGCTGTTCCCACTAGTTGATGGTACAAGGACTAGGGGACACAGATTTAAGGTTTTGGGCAAGAGATACAGGGGGGATGTGAGGAAAAACTTTTTTATGCAGTGAGTGGTGATGACCTGGAATTCGCTGCCGACGGAAGTGGTGGAAGCGGAGACACTCAATGTTTTCAAGGGGAGACTGGATAGGCACTTGAGGGAAATAAACTTGCAGGGCTACGGGGATAGAGCGGGGGAATGGGACTGACTGGATTGCTCTACAGAGAGCCGGCACGGACTCGATGGGCCGAATGACCTCCTTCTGTGCCGTTATGACTCTATGACCTCTCTCTCTCTCCATGCCTGTCTCCATCTCTTTGCCTGTGTGTGCATCTCTCAGTCCCTCTCTCCATATTTCTGTCTGCCACTGCCTCTCTCTATCTCTCTTATTTCTCTTTCTCTATATGTAACAAACATATATTCCTCTAGGGCATAAAAACCCAAAAGGAAAAGTGATCCAACCATGGCTAACAAAAGAAATTAAAGCTAGTATTAAGTCAAAAGGAGGAAGCTTATAAAGTTGCCAGAAAAAGCGGTCAGCCTGAGGATTGGGATCTTTTTAGAAATCAGCAAAGGGGGACCAAGAAATTGATAAAGAAAGGGAAAATGGAATATGAGCACAAACTAGCGAAAAATATAAAAACAGATTGTAAAAGCTTCTATAGGTATGTGAAAAGGAACAGACTGGCGAAGGTAAATGTAGGTCCTTTACAGTCAGAGACGGGAGAATTTATAATGGGGAATGAGGAAATGGCTGAGAAATTAAATAAATACTTTGTTTCTGTCTTCACGGAGGAAGACACAAAAAACCTCCCAGAAATACGAGAAAACCAAGGGTGTGGCGAGAATGAAGAACTTAAAGAAATTATTATTAGTAAAAAAACAGTACTAGCAAAATTAATGGGACTAAAAGTCGACAAATCCCAAGGACCGGCTGACCTACATCCTAGGGTTTTGAAAGAGGTGGCCATTGGAATAGTGGATGCATTGGTTGTCATCTTCCAAAATTCTATAGATTCTGGAATGGTTCCTGCAGATTGGAGGATAGCACTCTGATGTACCCCACACCACTCACTGTAACACTTATATACCCCACCCCCCTCACTGTAACACTCAGATATACCCCACACCCCTCACTGTAACACTCAGATATACCCCACAAACTCAATGTAACACTGATATACCCCGCACCCCTCACTGTAACACTCTGATAGACCCCTCACTGTAACACACACTGAAATATTCCACACCCCTCACTGTAACACTGATATACCCCACACCCCTCACTGTAACACTGATATACCCCACACCCCTCACTGTAACACTGATATACCCCACACCCATCACTGTAACACTGATATACCCCACACCCCTCACTGTAACACTCTGATATACTCCGCACCTCTCACTGTAACACTCTGATATACCTCACACTGTAACACTCTGATATACCCCACCTCACACTGGGACACTGATATACCCCACACCCCTCACTGTAAAACTCTGATATACTCCGCACCCCTCACTGTAACACTCTGATATACTCCGCACCTCTCACTGTAACACTCTGATATACCTCACACTGGGACACTGATATACCCCACACCCCTCACTGTAACACACTCTGAAATATTCCACAACCCTCACTGTAACACTCTTATATACTACGCACCCCTCACTGTAACACTCCGATATAACCCGCACCCCTCACTCTAACACTGATATACCCCACACCCCTCACTGTAACACTGATGTACCCCACACCCCTCACTGTAACACTCTGATATACCCCTCACTGTAACACACACTGAAATATTCCACACCCCTCACTGTAACACTGATATACCCCACACCCCTCACTGTAACACTGATATACCCCACACCCATCACTGTAACACTGATATACCCCACACCCCTCACTGTAACACTCTGATATACTCCGCACCTCTCACTGTAACACTCTGATATACCTCACACTGTAACACTCTGATATACCCCACCTCACACTGGGACACTGATATACCCCACACCCCTCACTGTAAAACTCTGATATACTCCGCACCCCTCACTGTAACACTCTGATATACTCCGCACCTCTCACTGTAACACTCTGATATACCTCACACTGGGACACTGATATACCCCACACCCCTCACTGTAACACACTCTGAAATATTCCACAACCCTCACTGTAACACTCTTATATACTACGCACCCCTCACTGTAACACTCCGATATAACCCGCACCCCTCACTCTTGATATACCCCACACCCCTCACTGTAACACTGATGTACCCCACACCCCTCACTGTAACACTGATATACACCACACCCCTCACTGTAACACTGATATACCCTGCACCACTCACTGTAACACTGATATACCCCACACCCCTCACTGTAACACTGATATACCCCACACCCCTCACTGTAGCACACTCTGATATACCCCACACCCATCACTGTAACACTGATATACCCCACACCCCTCACTGTAGCACACTCTGATATACCCCACACCCATCACTGTAACACTCTGATATACCCCACACCCCTCACTGTAACACTGATATACCCCACACCCCTCAATGTAACACTGATATACCCCACACCCCTCACTGTAACAACCAGATATACCTCACACCCCTCACTGTAACACTCTGCTATACCCCATACCTCTCAATGTAACACTGATATACCCCACACCCCTCACTATAACACGCTTATATACCCCACACCCCTCACTGTAACAATCACATGTACCCCACACCCTTCACTGTAACACTCTGCTATACCCCACACCCCCCACTGTAACACTCTGATATACCCCTCACTGTAATACTCTGATATACGCCACACATGGACTTCAGTAAGGCTTTTGACAAAGTCCCGCATGGGAGACTGGTCAAGAAGGTAAGAGCCCATGGGATCCAGGGCAATTTGGCACATTGGATCCAAAATTGGCTTATTGGCAGGAGGCAGAGAGTGATGGTCGACGGTTGTTTTTGTGACTGGAAGCCTGTGTCCAGTGGTGTACCGCAGGGATCGGTGCTGGGTCCTTTGCTGTTTGAAGTGTACATTAATGATTTAGATATGAATGTAGGAGGTATGATCAGTAAGTTCTCAGATGACACGAAAATTGGTGGAGTGGTAAATAGCGAGGAGGGAAGCCTCAGGCTACAGGACGATATAGACGGGTTGGTTAGATGGGCAGAACAGTGGCAAATGGAATTTAACCCTGAAAAGTGTGAGGTGATGCATTTTGGGAGGACTAACAAGGCAAGGGAATACACAATGAATGGTAGGACCCGAGGAAGGACAGAGGATCAGAGGGACCTTGGTGTGCATGTACATAGATCCCTGAAGGCAGCAGGACAGGTAGATAAGGTGGTTAAAAAGGCATATGGGATACTTGCCTTCATTAGCCGAGGCATAGAATATAAGAGCAGGGAGGTTATGATAGAGCTGTACAAAACGCTAGTTAGGCCACAGCTGGAATATTGTGTGCAGTTCTGGTCGCCACACTATAGGAAGGATGTGATTGCATTGGAGAGGGTGCAGAGGAGATTCACCAGGATGTTACCTGGGCTGGAGTGTTTCAGCTATGAAGAGAGACTGGACAGGCTGGGGTTGGTTTCCTTAGAGCAGAGAAGGCTGAGGGGGGACCTGATTGAGATGTACAAAATTATGAGGGGCGTAGATAGAAAGGAACTTTCCCCTTAGTAGAGGGGTCAATAACCAGGGGGCATAGTTTCAAGGTAAGGGGCAGGAGGTTTAGAGGGGATTTGAGGAAAAACTTTTTCACCCAGAGGGTGGTTGGAATCTGGAACTCACTGCCTGAAAGGGTGGTAGAGGCAGGAACCCTCACAACATTCAAGAAGCATTCAGATGAGCACTTGAAACGCCATAGCATACAAGGCTACGGACCAAGTGCTGGAAAATGGGATTAGAATAGATAGGGCTTGATGGCCGGCGCAGACATGATGGGCCGAAGGGCCTCTTTCTGTGCTGTATGACTCTATGACTATGACCCTTCACTGTAACACTGATATACCCCACACCCCTCACTGTAACACTCTGATATATCCCAAACCCCTCACTGTAACAACCAGATATACCACACACCCCTCATGTAAAACTCTGCTATACCCCACAACTCTCAATGTAACACACTGCTATGCCCCAGTGAGAGTCAGTGTCTGTGGAACTGTACCCCAGTGAGAGTCAGTGTCTGTGGAACTGTACCCCAGTGAGAGTCAGTGTCTGTGGAACTGTACCCCAGTGAGAGTCAGTGTCTGTGGAACTGTACCCCAGTGAGAGTCAATGTCTGTGGAACTGTACCCCAGTGAGAGTCAGTGTCTGTGGAACTGTACCCCAGTGAGAGTCAGTGTCTGTGGAACTGTACCTCAGTGAGAGTCAGTGCCTGTGGAACTGTACCCCAGTGAGAGTCAGTGTCTGTGGAACTGTACCCCAGTGAGAGTCAGTGTCTGTGGAACTGTACCCCAGTGAGAGTCAGTGTCTGTGGAACTGTACCCCAGTGAGAGTCAGTGTCTGTGGAACTGTACCCCAGTGAGAGTCAGTGCTTGTGGAACTGTACCCCAGTGAGAGTCAGTGCCTGTGGAACTGTACCCCAGTGAGAGTCAGTGTCTGTGGAACTGTACCCCAGTGAGAGTCAGTGCCTGTGGAACTGTACCCCAGTGAGAGTCAGTGCCTGTGGAACTGTAGCCCAGTGAGAGTCAGTGTCTGAGGAACTGTAGCCCAGTGAGAGTCAGTGTCTGTGGAACTGTACCCCAGTGAGAGTCAGTGTCTGTGGAACTGTACCCCAGTGAGAGTCAGTGTCTGTGGAACTGTACCCCAGTGAGAGTCAGTGCCTGTGGAACTGTACCCCAGTGAGAGTCAGTGCCTGTGGAACTGTACCCCAGTGAGAGTCAGTGCCTGTGGAACTGTACCCCAGTGAGAGTCAGTGTCTGTGGAACTGTACCCCAGTGAGAGTCAGTGCCTGTGGAACTGTACCCCAGTGAGAGTCAGTGCCTGTGGAACTGTAGCCCAGTGAGAGTCAGTGTCTGAGGAACTGTAGCCCAGTGAGAGTCAGTGTCTGTGGAACTGTACCCCAGTGAGAGTCAGTGTCTGTGGAACTGTACCCCAGTGAGAGTCAGTGTCTGTGGAACTGTACCCCAGTGAGAGTCAGTGCCTGTGGAACTGTACCCTAGTGAGAGTCAGTGCCTGTGGAACTGTAGCCCAGTGAGAGTCAGTGTCTGAGGAACTGTGCCCCAGTGAGAGACAGTGCCTGTGGAACTGTACTCCAGTGAGAGTCAGTGTCTGTGGAACTGTACCTCAGTGAGAGTCAGTGTCTGTGGAACTGTACCCCAGTGAGAGTCAGTGCCTGTGGAACTGTACCCCAGTGAGAGTCAGTGTCTGTGGAACTGTACCCCAGTGAGAGTCAGTGCCTGTGGAACTGTACCCCAGTGAGAGTCAGTGTCTGTGGAACTGTACCCCAGTGAGAGTCAGTGTCTGTGGAACTGTACCCCAGTGAGAGTCAGTGCCTGTGGAACTCAGTGCTTTCAGGACAGGAGGTTTGTTGGTGTGCGTTAAATATTCTCTGTTCCAGCGCTAATGAATGAATGGCAGTCAGCGCTGCTCCGTGTATTAAACCCACGCTGGTTCTGAATTTACTGGAGGGTTTAATCGCTCGCGGGATCGGTCCACCTGTCACGATGGTTTTTCCACAATCACTGATGCAGTTAATTCCCAACATTCACTGTAAATGTGACACACGAACACACGGAGCCGAAGTCAGGAGATGGAGGCCACGATGTGAGAGAGTCTAGAAGGTTCCCCACCATCCGTGATCGGTCCCATCGTCTCTAGAAATACTCTCCATACCCCGGGGGGAAAGGGCTGAAGAATTTGAGTGATCTGGAACGGTCGAGGATATGAAGTTTGTTTTCTTTGGGAAAGAGACGATTTTGCGGAGAATCTCATTGAAATTTTTAAGATGATGAGAGATTTTCTGAAACTGATCCCAGCCAAAGAGTCAGTCGTCTGTTATACATCTCTCCCCATTTCCGTTTCCATTGAAGTCCATTTTTACACTCTCGCCCAAAGTCAAAGTGACCTCCTTCATCAGCAAATAGGATGAAGGATGAAAAGGCAATAAATCAGAAAAATACTGCACAGCAAAACTCAATAAAGTGGTTTCAAAAGATAAGTACAGTTCAGGAAGGCTGTTTGGCCCATCCAGTGACATCCTGTCCCCATAAATGTAATATCTCCAAGTTTGCAGATGACACAAAGCTGGGTGGGAGTGTGTGCAGCGAGGAGGATAGCGAGAAACTCCAGGATGATCTGGACAGGTTGGGTGAGTGGGCAGAAGCGTGGCAGATGCAATATAACGTGGATAAGTGCGAGGTTATCCACTTTGGTGTCAAAAACAGAAAGGCAGACTATTATCTGAATGGCAATAGATTGGGAGAAGGGGAAGTGCAACGAGACCTGGGTGTCCTTGTGCACCAGTCGCTGAAAGTAAGCATGCAGGTGCAGCAGGCGGTGAAGAAGGCAAATGGTATGTTGGCCTTCATAGCGAAAGGGTTTGAGTATAGGAACAGGGATGTCCTGCTGCAGTTGTACAGGGCCTTGGTGAGACCACACCTTGAGTACTGTGTGCAGTTTTGGTCACCTTATCTGAGGAAGGATGTTCTTGCCATGGAAGGAGTTCAGCAAAGATTCACAAGGCTGATACCTGGGATGGCAGGAATGACATATGAGGAGAGATTGGGTCGATTGGGTTTATACTCACTGGAGTATAGAAGAATGAGAGGGGATCTCAACGAAACATATAAAATTCTGACAGGTCTGGACAAACTAGATGCAGGAAGAATGTTCCCGATGGTCGGAGAGTCCAGAACCAGGGGTCATAATCTACGGATAACGGGTAAACCATTTAGGACAGAAATGAGGAAGAATTTCTTCACCCAGAGAGTGGTGAACCTGTGGAATTCTCTACCACAGAAGGTAGTTGAGGCGAAGTCATTAAATATATTCAAGGATGAGTTAGATATATTTCTTAAAGCTAAAGGTATCAAGGGATATGGGGAGAAGGCAGGTACAGGGTACTGAGTTTAGATGATCAGCCATGATCTCATCGAATGGCGGAGCAGGCTCGAGGGGCTGAATGGCCTACTCCTGCTCCTATCTTCTATGTTTCTATTATATCATCCAATTCTTTCGCAATGATTCCAGTTGTTTTGCCTGCGCTCCTGTATCTAACGTTTATTCCACACATTGATCACCCTTTGTGTGAAGAATTATTTCCTGCTATCAGTCCTGAAATTAGTTTTACTACCTTGTCCTCTAGTTCTACACCTGCAGGTTAATTTAAAGTCATATTCTGGGTTAACTTTTTCTATAGGCTTAACAGTTGTCGATCATCTCTCAGACACCTGTATTCTATAGACCACGAAATAGTGGGAAAGATATGGAGGAGCAAATTTGCAGAGAATTACAGAGAGGTGTAAGAACTATAGAGTAGTAATAATGGGGGACTTCGCCTATCCTAATATAGGCTGGGATCGTAATAGTGTTAAGGGCAAAGAAATGGGAAGATTTTCTGAAGTGTGTTCAGGAGAACTTTCTTGATCAGTATGTTTCCGGCCCGACGAGGGAGGAGGCATTGCTGGATCTGGTTCTGGGGAATGAGGTAGGTCAAGTGGAGCAAGTGTCAGTAGGTGAACATTTAGGGAACAGTGATCATTGTATCATAAGGTTTAGATTAGCTATGGAAAAGGACAGGGAGCAATCTAGAGTAAAAATGTTTAACTGGGGGGAAGGCCAATTTCAGTGGGATGAGAACGGATCTGGCCCGGGTAAACTGGAATCGAAGATTGGCAGGCAAAACTATAATAGAACAATGGGCTGCCTTTAAAGAGGAAATAGTTCAGGTACAGTTGAGGTACGTTCCCACGAGGGGGAAAGGCAGGGCAACTAAAGTCAGGGCTCCCTGGATGACGAAAGAGATAGAGAATATGAAGCAGCAGAAAAAGAGCGCGTATGACAGATGTCAGGTCGAGAATACATCTGAAAATCAGGCTAAATATAGAAAGGTCAGAGGAGAAGTGAAAAAGAAAATAAGAGGGGCAAAGAGAGGGTATGAGAATAGAATGGCAGCCAACATAAAAGGTAATCCAAAAGTCTTCTATAGGCATATAAGTAGTAAAAGGGTAGTAAGAGGAGGAGTGGGGCCGATTAAGGACCAAAAAGGAGAGCTATGCATGGAGACAGAGGGCATGGCTGAGGTACTAAACAAGTACTTTGCATCTATCTTCACCAAGGAAGAGGATGCTGCCACAGACATAGTAAAGGAGGAGGTAGTGGAGACACTTGATAAGATAAAAATTGATAAAGAGGAGGTATTAGAAAGGCCGGCTGCACTTAAAGTAGATAAATCACCAGGAGCGGATGGGATGCATCCTAGGATGCTGAGGGAATTGAGGGTGGAAATCGCGAAGGTACTGGCCATAATATTCCAATCCTCCTTAGATATGGGGGTGGTGCCAGAGGACTGGAGAACTGCAAATGTTACACCATTGTTCAAAAAAGGGTGTAAAGATAAACCCAGCAACTACAGGCCAGTCAGTTTAACCTCGGTAGTGGGGAAGCTTTTAGAAACAGTAATCAAGGACAAAATTAACAGTCAGTTGGAGAGGTGTGAATTAATTAAGGAAAGCCAGCACAGATTTGTTAAAGGCAAATCGTGTTTAACCAACTTGATCGAGTTTTTTGATGAGGTAACAGAGAGGGTTGATGAGGGTAATGCGGTTGACATGGTGTACATGGATTTCCAAAAGGCGTTCGACAAAGTGCCACATAATAGGCTTGCCAGCAAAGTTGAAGCCCATGGAATAAAAGGGACAGTGGCAGCATGGATAAGAAATTGGCTAAATGACAGGAAACAGAGAGTAGTGGTGAACAGTTGTTTATCGGACTGGAGGAAGGTATACAGTGGTGTTCCCCAGGGGTCGGTTCTAGGACCACTGTTTTTCTTGATATATATTAATGACTTGGACTTGGGTGTACAGGGCACAATTTCAAAATTTGCAGATGACACAAAACTTGTAAGTATAGTGAACAGTGAGGAGGAGAGTGATAGACTTCAGGAAGACATAGACAGGCTGGTGAAATGGGCGGACATGTGCCAGATGAAATTTAACGCAGAAAAGTGTGAAGTGATACATTTTGGTAGAAAGAATGAGGAGAGGACATATAAACTAAATGGTACAATTCTAAAGGGGGGTGCACGAACAGAGAGACCTGGGGGAATATGTGCACAAATCGTTGAAGGTGGCGGGGCAGGTTGAGAAAGCAGTTAAAAAGGCTTATGGAATCCTGGGCTTCATGAATAGAGGCATCGAGTACAAAAGTGTGGAAATTATGAACCACCTGTATAAAACACTGATTCGGTTCCAACTGGAGTACTGTGTCCAATTCTGGGCACCACACTTTAGGAAGGATGTGAAGGCCTTAGAGAGGGTGCAGAAAAGATTTACGAGAATGGTTCCAGGGATGAGGGACTTCAGTTATGTTGATAGACTGGAGAAGCTGGGGTTGTTATCCTTGGAGCAGAGAAGATTGAGAGAAGATTTGATAGAGGTGTTCAAAATCATGGGGGGTCTGGACAGAGTAGATAGAGGGAAACTTATCCCATTGGCAGATGGGTCGAGAACCAGAGGACACAGATTTAAGGTGATTGGCAGAAGAACCAAAGGCGACGTAAGAAAAATCTTTTTTACGCAGCGAGTGGTTAAGATCTGGAATGCACTGCCCGAAAGGGTGGTGGAGGCAGATTCAATCACGGCTTTCAAAAGGGAATTGGATAAGTATTGGAAGGAAAGAAATTTACAGGGCTACGGGGAAAGGGCGGGGGAGTGGGACTAGCTGAAGTGCTCTTGCAGAGAGCCGGCACGGGCTCGATGGGCTGAATGGCCTCCTTCTGTGCTGTAACCATTCTATGATTCTACCTCCTTTCAGGCTGAAAAGGAACACAGGAACAGGAGGAGGGTATGCAGCCCCTTGAGCCTGTTCCACCGTTGAATCAGATCATGGCTGATCTGTATCTAACTCCATCTACCTGCCTTGGTTCTGTAACCCTTAATACCCTTACCCAACAAAAATCTATCAATCTCAGTCCTATAAATTCCAATTGACCCCCAACCTCAACAGTTTTTTGGGGGAGAGTGCCAGATTTCCACCACCCTTTGTGTGAAGAAGTGCTTCCTGACATCACCCCTGAACGGCCTGGCTCTAATTTTAAGGTTTTCGCCCCTTGTTCTGGACTCCTCCCACCAGAGGAATAGTTTCTCTCTCTCCACCCGACCGAATCCTTTAATCATCTTAAACACCTCGATTAGATCACCCCTTAATCTTCTAAACTCGAGAGAATACAAGCCCAGTCTGTGCAACCTGTCCTCATAATTTAACCCTTTTAGCCCCGGTATCATTCTGGTGAATCTGCGCTGCTCCCTCTCCAAGGCCAACATATCCTTCCTGAGGTGCGGGGCCCAGGACTGAACACAGTGTCCAGATGGGGTCTGACCAGAGCTCCGGACAACTGTGACAGAACCTCCAGCCCCCGAGATAAAGGCCGACAATCCAGCAGCCTTTGATAGTTTTCTGTGGCTGTGAGTGACCAGTGTACCTGGAGTCTCGGCCCTCGGCCCTCGGCCCTCGGCCGCGGTCTGTCCCCACTGCAAACCCCGGAGTCTCGGCCCTCGGCCGCGGTCTGTCCCCACTGCAAACCCCGGAGCCTCGGCCCTCGGCCGCGGTCTGTCCCCACTGCAAACCCCGGAGCCTCGGCCCTCGGCCGGTTCGGGGAGTCGCTGAGACACCGGGCTCGGTTCCCGCTGTACTCGGAGGCCGTGAGCCGCCCAAAGCTCCCCAACTTCACAGGGGTCAGGGGGCAGCCGACCCCGGGTCAGGGGTCATGGCCGCAAGCCCCTGGGCCGGAACAATAATCCGGGGCCGCGGGGCCGGCGGAGCGGGTGGCGAGCGGACCGGAAGCCGACTGTTTGCGAGCGGACCGGAAGTGGGGCCCGGCAGGTGGCCATGGCGGAGGTGGTGCAGCGGCGGCTGGAGGAGCGGCTCCCGGAGCTGGAGCAGCTGGAGCGGGGCGGCCTGCTGAGCGGGATCGAGCGGAGGTGAGGGAGCGGGAGCGGGAGCGGGAGAGCCCCCCGACCCCGTCTGCTGCTGAAACCCTCATCCATGCCTTTGTTGCCTCTAGACTTGACTATTCCAACACTCTCCTGGCCTTGCATCTCCCACCCTCCATAAACTGGAGCTCATCCAAAACTCTGCTGCCCGTGTCCTAACTCGCACCAAGTCCCGTTCACCCATCACCCTCTGTGCTCGCTGACCTACACTGGCTCCTGGTCCGGCAACGCCTCCATTTTAAAATTCTCATCCTTGTTTTCAAATCCCTCCATGTCCTCGCCCCCTCCGTATCTCTCTAACCTCCTCCAGCCCCACAACCCTCCGAGATCTCTGCGCTCCTCCAATTCTGGCCTCTTGCGCATCCCCGATTTTCATCGCTCCACCATTGGCGGCCGTGCCTTCAGCTGCCTGGGCCCCGAGCTCTGGAATTCCTTCCCTAAATCTCTCAGCCTCTCCACCTCTCTTTCTTTAAGATGCTCCTTAAAACCTACCTCTGTCGCCTGCCCTAATATCTCCTTATGTGGCTCAGTGTCAAATTTTGTCTGATAATGCTCTTGTGAAACACCTTGGGATGTTTTAATACGTTAAAGACACTGTATAAATACAAGTTGTTGTCTCACTCTGCGTCTCTTTCTCACCCTCTCGTGCATTGTGTTGATTTTTGCTGTTTATTTTTGAAGAGCGGTAATAAAGAAGGTCACTGCCCTGGAACACAAGGTGCACAGGAGAGCACTCAGTAAGGAGAGTTTCATCAGCTACATCCAGGTAAGTGTGACGCCAGAGCAAGAGGATCAGAGCAGTGCATGGATTAATTAATCTACAGGGGCTGACGGAGCGTGTCAGTGTGTAGGACAGGTATTGGCGACCAGCACCTCCCTGGCTCGGTGAATTACCGTCAGCTGTAGAGTTTGCCGAGATTGTGCCGGTTACCATAGTGAGCAGTGATCTGGCCTGATGTTCTATTGGTTTGTTAACCGAGTTGTTTTATTTTTCAGTATGAAATTAACTTTCTGGAACTGATCAAGAAGAGGCGAGCGGTGAGTTAGAATAAAGTTTCTCTGAAAATATAAAGCTATTTCTCACTCCATAATGTGACACTTTCTAAATTAATTCACTCCCATTCCCCCACCAGCGAGTCGGCTACACCTTTAAGAAAGAGGAGATAGAATACGCCATTGTTAACCGGATTCATGGAGTGTTCAGGCGAGCCCTGACCAAGTGGAAGGTAAGGCTGGGCAGTGAGTGACAGCTGCTGGTCTTAAAGCATTCACAGAACCTGCCTGCTACACACTCATAGAATAGTTACAGCACAGAAGGAGGCCATTTGGCCCATCGAGCCCGTGCCGGTTACTGGCTGACACTGAAGGAGTTCATTTTGTGTTACAGGGCGACATCCAGTTATGGCTCTCGCATGTCGCTTTCTGCAAGAAATGGGTAAGCATTTACTTTTCTATCTCCCAGGGTTAGTACCTATCTCTACTGATGTTAATCCAGCTCCCTCTCACTGTCACTCAGTAACCCCTCTCCCCCAGCGCCCTGTGTCACTGACTGTATCTCTACTGATGTTAATCCAGCTCCCTCACACTGTCACTCAGTAACCCCCCCTCCCCCAGTGCCCTGTGTTACTGACTGTATCTCTACTGATGTTAATCCAGCTCCCTCTCACTGTCACTCAGTAACCTTTCCCCCCAGCGCCTGTGTTACTGACTGTATCTCTACTGATGTTTCCTCACTGGGTTTGATGTTGAAGGCTCAGATGCTAACAGCTGTTGTTTCTTGCCCAGAATGCCAAGGTGAAGCTGAGCAAGGTGTTCTCTGCGATGTTGGCCATTCACCCGGACAAACCAGGTAAGAAAAGCGCCCATTGCTGCCCTCCTTTGCCCGGGTGTGGGTAAGCCCAGCGTCTGGGACTAGTTGTTTAACCTGTGCCCATCGGACCAGACACCAAGGAACTTAAAGTAACTATCAGTTGAGAAAAAATACTTGAGGAACTATTGGGACTAAAAGTTGGCAAATCCCCTGGACCTGATGGCCTGCATCCTAGGATTCTAAAAGCGATGGTTGCAGGGATAGTGGATGCATTGGTTGTGATCCACATTCCTTTAAGGCACAGAAACCCCACAGGAAAAGTGGTCCAACCGTGGCTAACAAGAGAAGTTAAAGAGAGTATAGATCAAAGGAAGAGGCTTATAATGTTGCCAAAAAGAGAAGTAAGCCTGAGGATTGGGAGGATTTCAGCAAAGGAGGACCAAGAAATTGATAAAGAATTGATTGAGGATTGGTTAACGGACAGAAAACAGAGAGTAGGAATAAACGGGTCATTTTCGGGTTGGCAGGCTGTAACTAGTGGGGTACCGCAAGGATCAGTGCTTGGGCCTCAGCTATTCACAATCTATATCAATGATTTGGATGAGGGGACCAAATGTAATATATCCAAGTTTGCTGATAATACAAAACTGGGTGGGAATGTAAGTTGTGAGGAGGATGCAAGGAGGTTTCATGGTGATATAGACAAGCTAAGTGAGTGGGCAAGAACATGGCAAATGGAATATAATGTGGAGAAATGTGAAGTTATCCACCTTGGTAGGAAAAATAGAAAAGCAGAGTATTTTTTAAATGGTGAGAGATTGGGAAATGTTGGTGTTCAGAGGGACCTGGGTGTCCTTGTACACGAATCACTGAAAGTTAACATGCAGGTACAGCAAGCAATTAGGAAAGCAAATGGTATGTTGGCCTTTATTACAAGAGGATTTAAGTATAAGAGTAAATACATCTTACTGCAATTATATCGGGCCCTGGTGAGACCACACCTGGAGTATTCTGTACAGTTTTGGTCTCCTTACCTAAGAAAGGATATACTTGCCATAGAGGGAGTGCAACGAAGGTTCACCAGACTGATTCCTGGGATGGGGGGGATTGTCCTATGAGGAGAGATTGAGTAGACTAGGCCTATATTCTCTGGAGTTTAGAAGAATGAGAGGTGATCTCATTGAAATATACAAAATTCTTACAGGGCTTGACAGAGTAGATGCAGGGAGAATGTTTCCCCTGGCTGGGGAGTCTAGAACCAGGGGTCACAGTCTCAGAATAAGGGGTTGGCCATTTAGGACTGAGATGAGGAGAAATTTCTTCACTGAGGGTGGTGAATCTTTGGAATTCTCTGCCCCAGAGGGCTGTGGAGGCTCAGTCATTGAGTATATTCATGGCTGAAATAGATAGATTTTTGGACTCTATGGGAATCAAGAGATATGGAGTTCGGGCAGGAAAGTGGAGTTGAGGTCGAAGATCAGCCATGATCTCATTGAATGGTGGAGCAGGCTCGAAGGACCAAATGGCCTCCTCCTGCTCCTATTTCTTCTGTTCTTATGTCTGTGCGTGTCACTGTACATCGGACCAGACACCTAGGTCTGTGTGTGTCACTGTCTTCACTTCTTCCTTTCATCATCTTCCAGCATTGTGGATCATGGCAGCAAAGTGGGAGATGGAGGATCGGTTGTCGTCCGAGAACGCGAGGCATTTGTTCTTGAGAGCTTTACGCTTTCACCCAGACTCTCAGAAGCTGTATCAAGAGGTAGTGATTGTTCCAGGAATGGCTTTCTTTCTCACTCTGTCCCTCGCACTCTCTCTCTCGCGCTCCCAGCATGTACCAGAAGCAGGAGTGTGGAACGAGGGGCAGCCCTGCCCGTCTGCAACACTCCCTCCCGACACTGGTAGCTGCAGCAAATCAAGAGATAAACTCTGGGGGTTTCCTCTCCAATTCCCTCAAACAATGCAGCAGGAAACAGCAGCAGGCCGTGTCTCATCACAGGCTCAACTGCAGGACAGCCCACTCTCTCTAACTGGAACCGTTCTCATCTCTCATTCAGCAACTTGTCACGCTCCCCTTTAAATGACGTTAGTGACTCCACGCTCACCCCGCGTCTCAATAGTCTGTTCCAAAGGGCAACGACTCTCCAAAAAGAAAAGCTCCCGCCGTTTAATGCACTCCTCACTTACAAATGGCGAATGTGGGGTGAGAGGCGCTGGTTGCGGGGGGTGGGGTGAGAGGCGCTGGTTGGGGGAGTGGGGTGAGAGGCGCTGGTTGGGGGGGTGGGGCGCGGGCCGCTGGTTGGGGGGGGTGGGGCGAGGGCCGCTGGTTGCGGGGGTGGGGTGAGAGGCGCTGGTTGCGGGGGTGGGGTGAGAGGCGCTGGTTGCGGGGGTGGGGTGAGAGGCGCTGGTTGGGGGGGTGGGGTGAGAGGCGCTGGTTGCGGGGGTGGGGTGAGGCGCTGGTTGGGGGGGTGGGGTGAGGCGCTGGTTGCGGGGGTGGGGTGAGAGGCGCTGGTTGGGGGGGTGGGGTGAGAGGCGCTCGTTGGTGGGGTGGGGCGCTGGTTGCGGGGGTGGGGTGAGAGGCGCTGGTTGGGGGGGTGGGGTGAGAGGCGCTGGTTGGGGGGGGGTGGGGTGAGAGGCGCTGGTTGGGGGGGTGGGGTGAGAGGCGCGGGTTGGGGGGGGTGGGGTGAGGCGCTGGTTGGGGGAGGTGGGGCGAGAGGCGCTGGTTGCGGGGGTGGGGCGCGGGTTGCGGGGGTGGGGTGGGCCTCTGGTTGGGGGGGTGGGGTGAGAGGCGCTGGTTGTGGGGCGTGGGTTGCGGGGGTGGGGCGAGAGGTGCTGGTTGCGGGGGTGGGGGCGAGAGGCGCTTGTTGCGGGGGTGGGGCGAGAGGCGCTGGTTGCGGGGGTGGGGCGAGAGGCGCTGGTTGCGGGGGTGGGGCGAGAGGCGCTGGTTGGGGGGGGTGGGGCGAGAGGCGCTGGTTGCGGGGGTGGGGTGAGAGGCGCTGGTTGGGGCGGTGGGGTGAGAGGCGCTGGTTGGGGGGGGTGGGGGTGAGAGACGCTGGTTGGGGGGGGTGGGGTGAGAGACGCTGGTTGGGGGGGGGGGGGTGAGAGGCGCTGGTTGGGGGGGTGGGGCGAGAGGCGCTGGTTGGGGGGGGTGGGGCGAGAGGCGCTGGTTGGGGGGGTGGGGCGAGGGCCGCTGGTTGCGGGGGTGGGGCGAGAGGCGCTGGTTGCGGGGGTGGGGCGCGGGCCGCTGGTTGCGGGGGTGGGGGCGCGGGCCGCTGGTTGCGGGGGTGGGGCGCGGGCCGCTGGTTGCGGGGGTGGGGCGCGGGCCGCTGGTTGCGGGGGTGGGGCGCGGGCCGCTGGTTGCGGGGGTGGGGCGCGGGCCGCTGGTTGCGGGGGTGGGGCGCGGGCCGCTGGTTGCGGGGGTGGGGCGCGGGCCGCTGGTTGCGGGGGTGGGGCGCGGGCCGCTGGTTGCGGGGGTGGGGCGAGAGGCGCTGATCGCTCTTTTCCTCATTTGCAGTATTTTCGGATGGAACTGATGCATGCGGAGAAAGTCATGAAGGAGAAGGAGCTGCTGGAGGCGGCAAAACTGGAGCTGGTATGGAGTTAAAGCAGGAATGGAGAGTGGGGGGGTAAGAGGAGGGTGCGGACACGGGGTGGGGGGGGGAGGAGGGTGCGGATACTGGGGGTGGGGGGGGGAGAGGAGGGTGCGGATACTGGGG
>JASTWF010000105.1:234411-260495 GCA_030390025.1 Squalus acanthias | reverse complement strand
CCCCCTCGCCCTCCCCCTCGCCCTCCCGCTCGCGCTCCCGCTCTCCCTCCCCCTCGCGCTCCCGCGCCCTCCCCCTCGCGCTCCCGCGCCCTCCCCCTCGCGCTCCCGCTCCCTCCCCCTCGCGCTCCCGCTCCCTCCCCCTCGCGCTCCCGCTCTCTTCTCCCCCCCCCCCCCCCCCCCCCCCCCCCCCCCCCCGGGACCTGCGGGTGTTGAGGTGGGGTGGGGGGGGGGATAATAGCAAGAGGGAGGGGATGGAGGGAGGGGGAGTGGTGTGTCTGTGAGTCTGATCTTTCTATCTGCTGTAACACCCCGCTGCTTCCTCCAGTGACAGAGTGTGATTTGAGGGAGGCTGTTTGCAGCTTTTGCCACTGGCTCTCTGGCCCTGATGAGCTGCTTCTCTGACCCTGTTGACCTGCTGTTTACCCATTGGGTGTGTTCTGTTTGCAGAGGCCGTGTGGAAATGTTACATTACTTTCTGCCTGGAGAGACTTAAACGAAAAACCAACAATGAGGATCTTCGAGCGAAGGTGAGTCCGAGGTGTAGAGATTCACGTCCGTCCTATCGGAGCTCAGTCCCGCCTTGTGTTGGCTCCTTGAATTCTCTCCTTTTTTGTCTGTGTTTCAGAGACTGGAGAAGGTGCTGTCTGTGTTTGACAGGGCGAGTGACGCCTCACGCCTGCCCCAGGCTCTCTACAAACAGTGGGTAAGATTCTCTGCGTCCAAATGTCTGTCATAGATTTAAAAATATACGCTGAAAGATTATATCTCTAGAAAAGAGAAGAACATAAAAATATAAGAAATAGGAGTAGGCCCCTCGAGCCTGCTCCGCCATTCAATAAGATCATGGCTGATCTGATCTTGGCCTCAACGCCACTTTTCTGCCTGTTCCCCATAACCCTTGACTTCCCTGTAGCTCAAATATCTGTCTATCTCCGCCTTGAATATATTCAATGATTCAGCCTCCACAGCTCTCTGGGGTAGAGAAGTCCAAAGATTCACGACCCTCTGAGAGAAGAAATTCCTCCTCATCTCCGTCTTAAATGGGCGACCCTTTATTCTGAAACTATGCCCCCTAGTTCTAGATTCCCCCACAAGGGGAAACATCCTCTCAGCATCTACTCTGTCAATCCCCCTCAGAATCTTGTATGTTTCAATGAGATCCCCTCTCATTCTTCTAAACTCCAGAGAGTATTGGCCCAACCTGCTCAACCTTTCCTCATAAGACAACCCCTTCATCCCCGGAATCAGCCTAGTGAACCTTCTCAGAACTGCCTCCAATGCAAGTATATCCCTCCTTAAATAAGGAGACCAAAACTCTACGCAGTACTCCAGGTGTGGTCTCACCAACGCCCTGTACAGTTGTAGCAGGAGATCCCTGCTTTTATACTCCAACCCCCTTGAAATAAAGGCCAACATTCCATTTGTCTTCCCAATTACTTGCTGTACTTGCATGTTAACTTTTTGTGTTTCATGTATAAGGACCCCCAGATCCCTCTGTACCTCAGCATTCTGTAGTCTCTCTCTATTTAAATAATATTTTGCTTTTCTATTCTTCCTACCAAAGTGGATAACCTCACATTTTCCCACATTATACTCCGACTGCCAAATTTGGCTACATTACACTCAGTCCCTTCGTCCAAGTCATTAATATAGATTGTAAATAGTTGAGGCCCCAGCACTGGTCCCTGTGGCACCCCACTAGTTACAGTTTGCCAACCTGAAAATTACCCATTTATCCCGACTCTCTGTTTCCTGTTAGTTAGCCAATCCTCTATCCATGCTAATATATTACCCCCAACACCGTGAGCTCTTATCTTGTGCAGTAACCTTTTATGTGGCACCTTATCGAATGCCTTCTGGAAATCCAAATACACTACATCTCCTGGTTCCCCTTTATCCACCCTGCTCATTACATCCTCAAAGAACTCTAATAAATTTGTCAAACACGATTTCCCTTTCGTAAAACCATGCTGACTCTGCTTGACTGTATTATGATTTTCTAAATGTCCTGCTACTACCTCCTTAATAATGGATTCCAGCATTTTCCCAATGACAGATGTTAGGCTAACTGGCCTATAGTTTCCTGCTTTCTGTCTCCCTCCTTTCTTGAATAGGGGCGTTACATTTGCGGTTTTCCAATCCGCAGGGACCTCTCCAGAGTCCAGGGAATTTTGGTAGATTACAACCAATGCATCCACTATCTCTGCAGCCACTTCTTTTAAGACCCTAGGATGCAGGCTATCAGGTCCAGGGGACTTGTCAGCCTTTAGTCCCATTAGTTTGCTTAATACTTTTTCTCTAGTGATTGTTTTAAGTTCCTCCCTCCCTCCCTCTTGCCCCTTGATTTTCCACTATTATTGGGATGCTTTTAGTGTCTTCTACCGTGAAGACAGATACAAAATATTTGTTCAAAGCCTCTGCCATTTCCTTGTTTCCCATTATTAATTCCACCACAATCTGTAACCTCATGGCCTGGCATATCCCTCACTCTACCATTACCATCAAGCCAGGGGACCAACCCTGGTTCAATAAGGAGTGTAGAAGAGCATGCCAAGAGCAGCACCAGGCGTACCTAAAAAATGAGGTGCCAACCTGGGGAAGCTGCAACACAGGACTACATGCATGCTAAAAAGCGGAAGCAGCATGCTATAGACAGGGCTAAGCGATCCCACAATCAACGGATCAGATCAAAGCTCTGCAGTGCTGCCACATCCAGTTGTGAATGGTGGTGGACCATTAAACAACTAACGGGAGGAGGGGGCTACATGAATATCCCCATCCTCAATGATGGTGGAGCCCAGCACGTGAGTGCAAAAGACAAGGCTGAAGCGTTTACAACCATCTTCAGCCAGAAGTGCCGAGTGGATGATCCATATCGGCCTCCTCCTGAGGTCCCCACCATCACAGAAGCCAGTCTTCAGCCAATTCAATTCACTCCACGTGATATCAAGAAACGGCTGAGCACACTGGATACAGCAAAGGCTATGGGCCCCGACAACATCCCGGCTGTCGTGCTGAAGACTTGTGCTCCAGAACTAGCCGCGCCTCTAGCCAAGCTGTTCCAGTACAGCTATAACACTGGCATCTATCTGACAATGTGGAAAACTGCCCAGGTATGTCCTGTCCACAAAAAGCAGGACAAATCCAATCCGGCCAATTACTGCCCCATCAGTCTACACTCAATCATCGGCAAAGTGATGGAAGGTGTCATCGACAGTGCTATCAAGCGGCACTTACTCACCAATAACTTACTCACCAATATCCTGCTCACTGGTGCCCAGTTTGGGTTCCGCCAGGACCACTCGGCTCCAGACCTCATTACAGCCTTGGTCCAAACATGGACAAAGGAGCTGAATTCCAGAGGTGAGGTGAGAGTGACTGCCCTTGATATCAAGGCAGCATTTGACCGAGTGTGGCATCAAGGAGCCCTAGTTAAACTGAAGTCAATGGGAATCGGGGGGGAAAACTCTCCACTGGCTGGAGTCATACCTAGCACAAAGGAAGGTGGTTGTGGTGGTTGGAGGTCAATCATCACAGCCCCAGGACATCGCTGCAGGAGTTCCTCAGGGCAGTGTCCTAGGCCCAACCATCTTCAGCTGCTTCATCAATGACCTTCCCTCCAACATAAGGTCAGAAATGGAGATGTTCACTGATGACTGCACAGTGTTCAGTGCCATTCACAACTCCTCAGATAATGAAGCAATCCATGCCCACATGCAACAAGACGTGGACGACGTTCAGGCTTGGGCTGATAAGTGGCAGGTAACATTCGCGCCACAGAAGTGCCAGGCAATGACTATCTCTAACAAGCGAGAGTCTAACCACCGCCCCATGACATTCAACGGTATTACCATCGCCGAATCCCCCACCATCAACACCCTGGGGGTCACCATTGACCAGAAACTTAACTGGACCAGCCACATAAATACTGTGGCAACAAGAGCAGGTCAGAGGCTGGGTATTCTGCGGCGAGTGTCTCACCTCCTGACTCCCAAAAGCCTTTCCACCATCTACAAGGCACAAGTCAGGAGTTAGATGGAATACTCCCCACTTGCCTGGATGAGTGCAGCTCCAACAACACACAAGAAGCTCGACTCCATCCAGAACAAAACAGCCCGCTTGATTGGCACCCCATCCGCCAGCTTAAACATTCACTCCCTCTACCACTGACGTACCGTGGTTGCAATGTGTACAGTCTGCAAGATGCACAGCAGCAACTCGCCAAGGCTTCTTTGGCAGCACCTCCCAAACCCGTGACCTCTTCCACCTAGAAGGACAAGGGCAGCAGGCACATGGGAACACCACCACCTCCACTTTCCCCTCCAAGTCACACACCATCCTGACTTGGAAGTATATCGCCGTTCCTTCATTGTCGCTGGGTCAAAGTCCTGGAATTCCCTCCCTAACAGCACTGTGGGAGTACCTTCACCACACGGACTGCAGCGGTTCAAGAAGGCGGCTCACCACCACCTTTTCGAGCAATTAGGGATGGGCAATAAATGCTGGCCTTGCCAGCGATGCCCACATCCCATGAACGAATAAATAAAAAATTCCCCAGTCTCATCCTCTAAGGGAATCAACATTTACTTTAGCTACTCTCTTCCTTTTTATATACTTTTAGAAGCTCTTACTGCCTGTTTTTATATTTCTTGCTAGTTTACACTCAATCGATTTTCTACCTCATTTTTTTTTAGTCATCCTTTGCAAGTTTAAAAAAATTTCCCAATCTTCTGGCCTATATCTCTAGAAAAGAGAAGACTGAAGGTGACCTGATCGAGGTCTTTAAGGTTATGAAGGGGTTTAGGGTAGACGTAGAGAAGATGTTTCCACTTGTTGGGGAGACCAGAACTAGCAGCCAAAAATATAAGATAGTCACTAATAAATCCAATAGGGAATTCAGGAGAAACTTCTTTACTGTTGATAGGGTGAGATGAAGACAGGTGGGAAGAGGCTCATTGGATGAAAGGGACAGCGGTAACTTGGGTACATAATTAACTTGGGGATAGAAGGCAGATAGTGGTGGTGAACGGATGTTTTTTTGACTGGAGAGACGTATGCAGTGGGGTACCCCAGGGTTCAGTATTAGGACCTTGCTTTTCTTGTTATATATAAATGACCTGGACTTGGGTATAGAGAGTACAATCCTCAAAGTTTGCGGATGATAGAAAACTTGACAGCGTAGTAAATAGTGAGGAGGATAGTAGGAGACTTCAGGAGGACATAGACAGACTGGTGAAATGGTCAGACACGGCAGATGCGGATAAGTGTGGAGTGATGCACTTTGGGAGGAACAACATGGAGAGGCAGGATAATCTAACTGGTCCTATTTTGAGGAGGTGCAAGAGCAGGGGGACCGGGGCGGGGGGCACATTCATAAATTTCTGAAGGTGGCAGGACAAGTTGATAAGGCGGTTAAGAAAGTGTATGGAATACTTAGCTTTGTAAATAGAGACATTGAATACAAAAACAAGAAGTCCTGCTAAACCTTTACAAATCCCTGGTCAGATCTCAGCTGGTGTGTTGTGTACAATTCTAGGCACCACACTTTAGGAAGTACGTCAAGGCCCCGGAGAGGGTGCAGAGGAGGTTTACCAGGATGATACCAGGGACGAGGGACTTCAGTTATGCGGAGAGATTGGAGAAGCTGGGATTGTTCTCCTTAGAGCAGAGAAGGCTAAGGAGAGATTTAATAGAGGTGTTCAAAATTATGATGGGTTTTGATAGAGCAAGTATAGTGAACAGTGAGGAGGAGAGTGATAGACTTCAAGAAGACATAGCCAGGCTGGTGGAATGGGCAGACAAGTGGCAGATGAAATTTAATGCAGAAAAGTGCGAAGTGATACATTTTGGTAGGAAGAACGAGGAGAGGAAATATAAACTAAAGGGTACAATCCTAAAGGGGGTGCATGAACAGAGAGACCTGGGGGTATATGTGCACAAATTGTTGAAGGTGGCAGGGCAGGTTGAGAAAGCGGTTTAAAAAAGCATATGGGATCCTGGGCTTCATAAATAGAGGCATAGAGTACAAAAGTGTGGAAATTATGATGAACCTGTATAAAACACTGGTTCGGCCTCAACTGGAATATTGTGTCCCATTCTGGGCACTGCACTTTAGGAAGGATGTGAAGGCCTTAGAGAGGGTGCAGAAAAGATTTACGAGAATGGTTCCAGGGATGAGGGACTTCAGTTACGTGGATAGACTGGAGGAGCTGGGGATGTTCTCCTTAGAGCAGATAAGGTTGAGAGGAGATTTGATAGAGGTGTTCAAAATCATGAGGGGTCTGGACAGAGCAGATAGAGAGAAACTGTTCCCACTGGCGGAAGGGTCGAGAACCAGAGGACACAGATTTATGGTGATTGGCAAAAGAACCAAAGGCGACATGAGGAAAAACTTTTTTACACAGCGAGTGGTTAGGATCTGGAATGCACTGCCTGAAAGGGTGGTGGAGGCAGACTCAATCATGGCATTAGAAGGGAGTTGGATAAGTACCTGAAGGAAAAATATTTGCAGGGCTATGGGGAAAGGGTGGGGGAGTGGGATTAGCTGAAGTGCTCTTGCAGAGAGCCGGCACGGGCTCGATGGGCCGAATGGCCGCCTTCTGTGCTGTAACCATTCTAGGATTCTAAGTAGGGAGAAACTGTTCCCACTGGCAAGTGGGTTGGTAACCAGAGGTCACAGATTTTAAACAATTGGAAAAAGAACTAGAGGGGAAATGAGAAATTATTTCAGAGTTGTTAAAATCTAGAACACACTGCCTGAAAGGGTGGTGGGATCAGATTCCACAGGAACTTTCAAAAGGCAATTGGACATGTACTTGAAGATGTCTAATTTGCAGGGTTATGGGGTAAAGCTGAGATGGCCCTAATTGGGTTACACTTTCAAAGAGCAGGCATGATGGGTCGAATGGCCTCCTTCTGTGCCATGTGATTCTGTGTAATTTTATGTGCTGCCCCCTCACTGAATTGCCCCAGGCCTCGCCTTGCTGCTCGTCCCTGTTCTCTCCAGCTTGTCCTTCGCAGCGAGCAGGGTAAGGCTGTTTCAGGGCAGATAAGGCGGTTCCATGCTGGCTCCATGCCTGGAAGTTGTGGACTTTTTGAACGATGGTTTAATTGTTTATCTCTTGTTGCAGCTTCGATTGTTGGTGGACCTTGGTGAGGGAGAGAAAGCTGCCCAAGTGGCCGAGACTGCGAGCACTGGTTTCGGCCACTCGGTGGAGATGTGGCAGAGCAGCCTGGAGGTGCTGATGGAGCTGCGGACTGCTGGTGTCAGCCGCCTCTTCCAGGAGGCATTGCGGCAGGTCCCACCCACGGTGAGTTACCTACCCGTGAGCGCACCGCGTGTGCCTGAGAGCGGGCAGAGTCGCAGAGTAACAGCGGGCGGTAGAGGGTGAGCCACAGGGCAGTGTCCAGCGGGAGTCGAGCCTTGTACTGTCCTTCTCATAACATCGTTTTAAATTCAGCTGGTGCGCCCCCATTGCCTTCCGCTCCTGGGCACGGGGCCACTGGGGGAGGTGGGACGCTGTCGGCTGTTTTAGAGACGCCCCCTTAACTTGGCACCGAGTCACACAGACCACAAGGGGTCAAGGTATCATTTCAAACCTGTGCTGAGTTCGTTGTCCTCAGCTAGAGGTATTGCGGAACCTTCTGGAAACCTCACGTGAGATCGGAGCCAACCTCTCCAACACCGCTGGTCTCGCTGATACATGGACAGCACTCATTGGGTTTGGGGTCTGTACCCAGCCCTAGTCGGAGAGCAGGAGCACCTATTGAAAGTAAACCTGCCTTGGTGCCATTGTATGGCTGCTCACAGCCTCATGACGCTAGCGCTGAGACTGGGAGCTCCTGAGGCTGGGCCGTACAATGGAACGCTGACCCCTCCCCCCACGCTGACCCCTTCTCTTCCCCCCCCCCCCCCCCCCCCCCCCTCACACTGAACCCTCTATTTGATCTCTCTCTCCCTCCTCTGTTGCAGGACAGTTTGCCGCTGTGGCTCCTCTGCCTGGAGTGGAGCGAGCGTACGAGCAGTGTTAATGAGACGGAAACTCTCTATCAGGTAGGTTCCTGTGTAACTGAACCTCTCTCCGCTGATGTGTAGAATGAAGTGGCTCTGAGTGACTTTCTGTTTGTACCCACAGCGCGCGTTGCAGACGCCAATCCCAACCACTTCTGTGACTGTGAAGGAGAGATACCTGGACTGGGCCCTGAGGGCTGGGGGCTACAGGAAAGCACGGAAGGTGTTCACTAGGTAACAGCTGAGCGCTCGCAAGCCCACGGTTAATGTGTGTAATAACGCGAGAGACGAATGCCTTGGTCCCTCTGGGGGTGCAGAGTGGGGGGGTGTTAGTTTGGGTTCCTTATCCCTTAATATTCTTACCCAACAAAAATCTATCGCTCTGTTTTGAAATTTTCAATTGACCCCCCCAGCCTCAACAGCTTTTTGGGGGAGAGAGTTCCAGATTTCCACCACCCTTTGTGTGAAGAAGTGCTTCCTGACATCACCCCTGAACGGCCTGGCTCTAATTTTAAGGTTTTGCCCCCTTGTTCTGGACTCCCCCCACCAGAGGAATAGTTTCTCTCTCTCTACCCGACCGAATCCTTTAATCATCTTAAACACCTCAATTAGATCACCCCTTAATCTTCTAAACTCGAGGGAATACAAGCCCAGTCTGTGCAACCTGTCCTCATAATTTAACCCTTTTAGCCCCGGTATCATTCTGGTGAATCTGCGCTGCCCCCTCTCCAAGGCCAATATATCCTTCCTGAGGTGTGGGGCCCAGGACTGAATGTAGAAATTTACAAGAAATGTTTTCGCACAGGGGGATATTAGAACAGGGAAAAGTTTACGACGGGGGTTACTGAGGGAGAGACTAACACCATTTAAAAGGGAATTGGATAAGGATTTGAAAAGGTAAATGTAAAAGGATACAGGGAAAGGGTGGGGTAGTGGGGTTAGAGTGGCGAGCTCCTGTATAACATCAGGCACTGGGACAGGAGCAATGGGCCGAATGGCTTCGTGTGCTGCAAGTTACCATGTCAGTTCTGGAGAAGCTGCTGCTCGTTCGGTCTGCGCGATGCAAAGGTTTGGAAAGATTTATCATCACGTCTTTCTGTTTCCTTCCTTCAGTCTCCAGGAAAACAGACCGTTTTCATTGGAGTTTTTCAGGAAAATGATTGCGATTGAAAAGGAGCAGGTGAGTTAACGGACACTGGCAAAACCCCTGTACAAACAGCTTACATTGCCAAACTTGGTCACCGGCTGCACCCAGCAGTGGGCGGTGAGGGGGGAGGAGGGGACCGTGAGGCGGGGGGAGGAGGGGACCGTGAGGCGGGGGGAGGAGGGGACTGTGAGGCGGGGGCGGGGGTGCGTGAGGCTGGGGCGGGGAGGATGGGCGCAGGGTGGGGCGGGGGAGCGAGAGAATCTTTACTGATATTCTATTCACATCTTTTGCACTAACTGAGTGTTGAGCTGTCAGAGGAGCAGCTCCTGTGATGCCCAGACACAGTCTCAGAGAGAAATGACAGCCCAGCTTGGCTTCGGGCCACCCATGGAGTATATTTCCCCTTCCCCTCCGCTAACACTGCCCTGTGTACAGCAGAGTCAGGAGTGATCGCGAGCGGGTGAGTGAGGGAGCAGTGTGTGAGGACATCATGCTGACTGTAGAATCCAGAGTTAGTCGGGTACTCGCCCTTCTCCGTGGGTCGTATTCCAGTTTCTCGCCGGTTGGTAATGTTTAGTCTTGGTTTGAAATCTTGAATTTGTTTTTTTATCACAAGGAGTGCAGTAAAATGCAGCGTCTGAGGGAATATTACGAGCGGGCTCTCCGGGAGTTTGGATCCACAAGTGCTGGTAGGAATCTCTAAACTTTTGGATCAGAAACAAATATTGCAGCATTATTAAATATGAACAAGACACAGCCTTTCAGCATCATTTCCTCCAGCTATTGATTGGCAAATTCTGGCCTGTTGTAAGTGTTGCTGTTGGCAATAGGACAGTGTCACCATCTGTTCAGGTACCTGTGGGACCTGCTCACACCTCAGCTCCCTTCTGTCTCAGTGCCAACTTCTTAACCCAAGAGTGGAAATGGGGTGGTTAGAGTATCAAATGGTAGAATATTTACTGCTTTTCTGTCCGATGCTGTCCCATCAAACATTCCCGGGGCAGGAACAGCACGGGTTAGATACAGAGTAAAGCTCCCTCTACATTGTCCCATCAAACACTCCCTGGGCAGGAACAGCACGGGTTAGATACAGAGTAAAGCTCCCTCTACACTGTCCCATCAAACACTCCCTGGGCAGGTACAGCACGGGTTAGATACAGAGTAAAGCTCCCTCTACACTGTCCAATCAAACACTCCCAGGGCAGGTACAGCACGGGTTAGATATCTTTAATTCTAGTTTCAGGAGCTGAATAGGCGACTGGAACATAAGGCAGGGACTCAGAGTTTTTTTGAAGGGAGGGAGGAAGTCCGGTGAAATAAAAAGGGAAAATGCTGGAAATGCTCAGCAGGTCAGGCAGCATCTGTGGAGAGCGAAACAGAGTTCACGTTTCAGGTCGATGCCATTTCGTCATCGGAGTACGGTGAAGTGGGTTGTGGAGGTTCCGAAGAGCAGAGTATAGTAAATGAAAGTTCGAGGGTGGGAGCAGAGATGGAGTGTGTGGGTAATGTTCCAGATACACTAGACCATTGAAATGGAGCGAGTCGGTGCCGAGAGCGAGAGGCGGAGAGGGTGGGTGCTGATCCATGCTGTGATTGGGTAAGAGGACAGCTTGGTTCAGGCGTGCCGATGGCCGGCCAGGGGTTGTTGGCAGCGATTCTGGGAGAGCCAAGTGTTAATCATTGCTTTAACTGTGGCATTTTGCCTCCAGATCTGTGGCTGGAGTACATCGAGGAGGAGTGGAACCAGGCGCACGGCAAACCCCAGCACACGGGGCAGATCCACTGGAGAGCGATGAAAACGCTGCACGGGGAGGAAGTGGAGCGCTTCGTGTCTCAGTACACGTTGCTGCAGACGGGGCACCTGTAATTCCGTCAGTGCTGGATTGAAACAAATCTCACTGAGACCAAAGTCCTCATTCTGTGAACATTTAAACCCATCCCGTCGATTCCTGGTGCTGTCTGTCACTCTGTTGGACACTTTACACATTTATTTAAAGTGTATATTGTTTTGATTCGAGGTTCTGATCAGGGTTCTGAGAGTTTTCTCCTGACTAACTCCCTTGTCCTGTCCACTGCACGGGGTGGGAGGGGGGGTGGGGTGACCTCTGACCTGCAGGATGTGACAGACTGACCAATCACTGGATTGAAAGGCTTCGGACAGCATACGTTCTAAACTCAGCAGATAAAGTTTTTGATGAAATGATGTATCTGTGCAATTAATCCGTCTCATCCCAACTCTTAACTTGAATGGGAATAAATCCTGGATCTTGCAGGCAGCTTCAGATTGGAGCTGGAAGGCTGCGCTGAGATGAAATGGATTCTATTCAGGGATGGATATTCAGTGAGTGTTCTCTCCCCAGCTCCTCACTGGTATGGCGGTTCTGTCGCACAGCCCGTGCCAGTCACTGGCGACCAATGTTACTGTACAGTCTCTGCCAGTGGGGCAAAGGGTTGGGTGAGGGCCAGGCTAGCCGGGGCTGAGAGAGACCCGGGTGCAGCAGTCACATTGGTCTAAAATCCGGAAATCCCACTGCCGTTTCTGATGCTGTGAGATTTCCGTGTCTGGTACCAAGATTCAGACTGGCCAACCACATTCTGCGATTCCATCCATCTCCCTGCTTGTAGCAGCAGGGTGAGCGATTGTCCGACTCTCTCCTCCTGAAGGCGTTCCCGGGGTCTGGCAGCACTCGCTCAACATTGGCACCTCATCCAGTACCCGTTCTTCATGTGTGATTCTAGACTATTCAATAAGGAGCAGAATCACACCATGCCTGGCTCTGATTTGCCCATAATCAAGAGCTGACATTGTCCATTGGATCACCATCGGCCCAGGAGCAGCTCGTCTGCCCCCGCCCCACCCCGCTACCCACTGAGCACGGTCGACAAGGGTTTTGATTTAATGTGGGAGCAGTTTTCTTAGAACTCATTTCATTTTCTGCATATATACCCGGTGAGGGGGGAAGATGGTCAGTGTCTCCTGGTCTAATTTCTCAATGGAAATTGGAGATCAGCAGCAAGGTTGCACCATGATCAGAGTAGAGAGAGATTTTACAATTGAGAGATAAAGTGGAATTGATTCTATCTGTGTGAATACATTAATTAGGTCCCTGTATCGCAGCCCTCAGCCCACCTGACTGAGTGTCTTTGCCTTCCTAGAGGGAATCATAGAATCTTATAGCACAGGAGGAGGCCATTCGGCCCATCGTGCCTGTGCCAGCTCTTTGAAAGAGCTCTCCAATTAGTCCCACTCCCCCCTGCTCTTTCCCCATAGTCCTGCAAATTTCTCCTTTTCAAGTATTTATCCAAATCCCCTTTTGAAAGACTCTTTCCCTTTCAGGCAGCGCATTCCAGATCACAACTTGCTGCGTAAAAAAAAATTCTCCCCATTTCCTCTCTGGTTCTTTTGCCAATCACCTTAAATCTGTGTCCTCTGGTTACTGACACTTCTCTCACTGGAAACAGTTTCTCCTTATTTACTCTATCAAAACCCTTCATGATTTGAACACTTCTATTAAATCTCCCCTTAGCCTTCTCTGCTCTAAGGAGAACAATCCCAGCTTCTCCAGTCTCTCCACATCACTGAAGTCCCTCATCCCTGGGACCATTCTGGTCAATCTCCTTGACATCCTTCCTAAAGTGCGGTGCCCAGAATTGGCCACAATATTCCAGCTGAGGCCTAACCAGTGATTTATAAAAGTTTAGGTTAACTGCCTTGCTTTTGTATTCTATTCCTCTATGAATAAAGCCCAGGATCACCTGTGCTTTTTAACAGCCTTCTCAACTTGTCCCGTCACCTTCAAAGATTTGTTTACGTTCACCCCCAGGTCTCTCTGTTCCTGCACCCCCTTTAAAATTGTACCATTTAGTTTATATTGTCTCTCCTCATTCTTTCCAAAATGAATCACTTCACACTTCTGTGTTAAATTTCATCTGCCATGTGTCTGCCCATTTCAGCAGTCTGTCTGTGTCCTCCTGAGGTCTGTTACAATCCTCCTCATTGTTTACTACATTTCCGAGTTTTGTATCATCTGCAAATTTTGAAATTGTGCCCTGTACACCCAAGTCCAGGTCATTAATATATATCAAAAAGAGCAGTGGTCCTAATACTGACCCCTGGGGAACACCACTGTACACCTCCCTCCAGTCTGAGAAACAACCGTTCACCACAACTCTCTGCTTTCTATCCCTTAGCTAGTCTCGTATCCACGCAACCATCGCCTCTTTAATATTCACCCGGTATTGTGAGGATATTCACCCGGTATTGTGAGGATATTCACCCGGTATTGTGAGGATATTCACCCGGTATTGTGAGGATATTCACCCGGTATTGTGAGGATATTCACCCGGTATTGTGAGGATATTCACCCGGTATTGTGAGGATATTCACCCGGTATTGTGAGGATATTCACCCGGTATTGTGAGGGAAGTTACCAGATATTGTGAGAATATTTACCCGGCATTGTGAGGATATTTACCCGATATTGAGAATATTTACCCGGCATTGTGATTATATTTACCCGGCATTGTGATTAGATTTAACCGGCATTGTGATTATATTTACCCAGCATTTTTACCCGGCATTGTGAGGATATTCACCCGGTATTGTGAGGATATTCACCCGGTATTGAGAGGAAAATGACCTGGTATTGTGAGGAAAATGACCCGATATTGTGAGAATATTTACCCGGTATTGAGGATATTTACCCAATATTGAGAATATTTACCCGGCATTGTGAGGATATTTACCCGGTATTATGAGGATATTTACCCAATATTGAGAATATTTACCCGGCATTGTGAGGATATTTACCCAATATTGAGAATATTTACTCGGTATTGAGGATATTTACCCGGCATTGTGAGGATATTTACCTGATATTGAGGATATTTACCCGGCATTGTGAGGATATTTACCCGGTATTGTGAGGATATTTACCCGGCATTGTGAGGATATTTACCCGGCATTGTGAGGATATTTACCCAATATTGAGGATATTTACCCGGCATTGTGAGGATATTTACCCGGTATTGTGAGGATATTTACCCAATATTGAGGATATTTACCCGGCATTGTGAGGATATTTACCTGGCATTGTGAGGATATTTACCTGGCATTGTGAGGATATTTACCCGGCATTGTGAGGATATTTACCCGGCATTGTGAGGATATTTACCCGATATTGAGGATATTTACCCGGCATTGTGAGGATATTTACCCGGTATTGTGAGGATATTTACCCAATATTGAGGATATTTACCCGGCATTGTGAGGATATTTACCTGGCATTGTGAGGATATTTACCTGGCATTGTGAGGATATTTACCCGGCATTGTGAGGATATTTACCCGGTATTGAGAATATTTACCCGGTATTGAGGATATTTACCCGGCATTGTGAGGATATTTACCCGGCATTGTGAGGATATTTACCCGGCATTGAGAGGATATTTACGCGGTATTGAGGATATTTACCCGGCATTGAGAGGATATTTACCCGGCATTGAGAGGATATTTACCCGGCATTGAGGGGATATTTACCCGGCATTCTGAGGATATTTACCCGGCATTGTGCAGATATCTACTCGGTATTGTGCAGATATCTACCTGGTATGGGGTATATCAGTGTTACAGTGAGGGGTGTGGGGTATATCAGTGTTACAGTGAGGGGTGTGGGGTATATCTGTGTTACAGTGAGGGGTGTGGGGTATATCTGTGTTACAGTAAGGGGTGTGGGGTATATCAGTGTTACAGTGAGGAGTGTGGGGTACATCAGTGTTACAGTGAGGGGTGTGGGGTATATCTGTGTTACAGTAAGGGGTGTGGGGTATATCAGTGTTACAGTGAGGAGTGTGGGGTACATCAGTGTTACAGTGAGGGGTGTGGGGTATATCTGTTACAGTGAGGGGTGTGGGGTATATCTGTTACAGTAAGGGGTGTGGGGTATATCAGTGTTACAGTGAGGAGTGTGGGGTACATCAGTGTTACAGTGAGGAGTGTGGGGTACATCAGTGTTACAGTGAGGGGTGTGAGGTATATCCGTGTTGCAGTGAGGGGTGTGGGGTATATCAGTGTTACAGTGAAGGGTGTGGGGTATATCCGTGTTGCAGTGAGGGGTGTGGGGTATATCAGAAGTTGGGGAGGAGCTGCAGAGGTTTGTTTGGACAGAGCACTGGGGCTCCAATACGAGACTCGGTAGCACACTGTGTGGTGCGTTCACCGAGCCTTTGCTGTAGGGATAATGAGACTATAATATAGAGAAATAACTTCAGACACAAACACAGAAAAGTCGGGCAGGTGTTCAGTGTGATTCCTTGAACATGCCAGGGGCAAAGGGTTTATTTACAGATTGGGGTTATTAACCACAGCAGGTACCAGGCAGAGCGACTGTGTCACAGACACCCTACAGCAGTCGGGTTGACAGGAGCAGTGGATAGACACAGTACAAGATACAGAAACCAGACTCTGCTGATACAGTTTGATCCTTTTAACCTGTTGTAGAAATGAGAAATCTCACTCTTTGTCAATCTCGATCTGTGTGAAGAACAAATCTAGTTTTAGTCACAGGATGACGAAACAGCAGCAGTTTATTGAGGAGTTTGTGTGGTGAAGGAGTGTGCTGTCTAAGCACCATAGCCTGAATCTACTGCAACACACAAAGAAAACAGACAAACTGAACCAAAGTGTTTCTCCCAACTCTTTAAAAAAAAAAATGCTGCAGCTTTTGGCAACGAATGTGTGGCACGTGAATAGAAATCTCAAACTATTATATACACAATTTACAACTGGTGAATGCTCTCTAGGCTGGCTGTGGTGGGGGATTGGCTGGGTGTGAAAGCGCTAATGGTGCAGGGTCCCTGTACACAGGGCAGGCCTGGCTGGCCAAAGGCACACACACAGCACATGCACACACAAATGGAACTGCTACAAAGCCAGGAGCGAGTCACATTATGTTAAGCAACGCCATTGAGATTCCCCTTCCCCTAAAAATCTATAATAGCATTAATAAAATTAAAAGTGCAACATTGCTTTACTGCAGAATATTCCAGACCATCTGATCTGAAAGAATGACCGAACCAGGACATTAAAATACAAAAATATCACATTCCGCCCATTCCAGTAATATCGCTCTGTCCCTCTGACCATTCCAGTAATATCGCTCTCTGCCCCTCCGCCCATTCCAGTAATATCGCTCTGCCCCTCCGCACATTCCAGTAATATCACTCTGTCCCTCCGACCATTCCAGTAATATCGCTCTCTGCCCCTCCGTCCATTCCAGTAATATCGCTCTCTGCCCCTCCGCCCATTCCAGTAATATCACTCTGTCCCTCTGACCATTCCAGTAATATCGCTCTCTGCCCCTCCGCACATTCCAGTAATATCGCTCTGTCCCTCTGACCATTCCAGTAATATCGCTCTCTGCCCCTCCGTCCATTCCAGTAATATCACTCTGTCCCTCCGACCATTCCAGTAATATCGCTCTGTTCCTCCGTCCATTCCAGTAATATCGCTCTCTGTCCTCCGTCCATTCCAGTAATATCGCTCTCTGTCCTCCGTCCATTCCAGTAATATCGCTCTCTGTCCCTCCGACCATTCCAGTAATATCGCGCTCTGCCCCTCCGCACATTCCAGTAATATCACTCTGTCCCTCCGTCCATTCCAGTAATATCGCTCTCTGTCCCTCCGCACATTCCAGTAATATCACTCTGTCCCTCCGTCCATTCCAGTAATATCGCTCTCTGTCCCTCCGCATATTCCAGTAATATCACTCTGTCCCTCCGTCCATTCCAGTAATATCGCTCTCTGTCCCTCCGCACATTCCAGTAATATCACTCTGTCCCTCCGTCCATTCCAGTAATATCGCTCTCTGCCCCTCCGTCCATTCCAGTAATATCGCTCTCTGTCCCTCCGTCCATTCCAGTAATATCACTCTGTCCCTCCGTCCATTCCAGTAATATCGCTCTCTGTCCCTCCGCACATTCCAGTAATATCACTCTGTCCCTCCGTCCATTCCAGTAATATCGCTCTCTGCCCCTCCGTCCATTCCAGTAATATCGCTCTGTCCCTCCGTCCATTCCAGTAATATCGCTCTCTGTCCCTCCGCACATTCCAGTAATATCGCTCTCTGTCCTCCGTCCATTCCAGTAATATCGCTCTCTGTCCCTCCGTCCATTCCAGTAATATCGCTCTCTGTCCTCCGTCCATTCCAGTAATATCGCTCTCTGTCCTCCGTCCATTCCAGTAATATCGCTCTCTGTCCTCCGTCCATTCCAGTAATATCGCTCTCTGTCCTCCGTCCATTCCAGTAATATCGCTCTCTGTCCTTCCGCCCATTCCAGTAATATCACTCTCTGTCCTCCGTCCATTCCAGTAATATCGCTCTCTGTCCTCCGTCCATTCCAGTAATATCGCTCTCTGTCCTCCGCACATTCCAGTAATATCGCTCTCTGTCCTTCCGCCCATTCCAGTAATATCACTCTCTGTCTCTCCGCAAATTCCAGTAATATCACTCTGTCCTTCCGTCCATTCCAGTAATATCACTCTCTGTCCCTCCGTCCATTCCAGTAATATCACTCTGTCCTCCGCACATTCCAGTAATATCGCTCTCTGTCCTCCGTCCATTCCAGTAATATCGCTCTCTGTCTCTCCGCAAATTCCAGTAATATCACTCTGTCCTTCCGTCCATTCCAGTAATATCGCTCTCTGTCCTCCGTCCATTCCAGTAATATCGCTCTCTGTCTCTCCGCAAATTCCAGTAATATCACTCTGTCCCTCCGTCCATTCCAGTAATATCACTCTGTCCTCCGCACATTCCAGTAATATCGCTCTCTGTCCTTCCGCCCATTCCAGTAATATCGCTCTCTGTCCCTCCGTCCATTCCAGTAATATCGCTCTCTGCCCCTCCGCACATTCCAGTAATATCGCTCTCTGTCCCTCCGTCCATTCCAGTAATATCGCTCTCTGTCTCTCCGCAAATTCCAGTAATATCACTCTGTCCTTCCGTCCATTCCAGTAATATCACTCTGTCCTTCCGTCCATTCCAGTAATATCACTCTGTCCTCCGCACATTCCAGTAATATCGCTCTCTGTCCTCCGTCCATTCCAGTAATATCGCTCTCTGTCTCTCCGCAAATTCCAGTAATATCACTCTGTCCTTCCGTCCATTCCAGTAATATCGCTCTCTGTCCTCCGTCCATTCCAGTAATATCGCTCTCTGTCTCTCCGCAAATTCCAGTAATATCACTCTGTCCCTCCGTCCATTCCAGTAATATCACTCTGTCCTCCGCACATTCCAGTAATATCGCTCTCTGTCCTTCCGCCCATTCCAGTAATATCGCTCTCTGTCCCTCCGTCCATTCCAGTAATATCGCTCTCTGCCCCTCCGCACATTCCAGTAATATCGCTCTCTGTCCCTCCGTCCATTCCAGTAATATCGCTCTCTGTCTCTCCGCAAATTCCAGTAATATCACTCTGTCCTTCCGTCCATTCCAGTAATATCACTCTGTCCTTCCGTCCATTCCAGTAATATCACTCTCTGTCCCTCCGTCCATTCCAGTAATATCGCTCTCTGTCCTCCGCACATTCCAGTAATATCGCTCTCTGTCCTCCGTCCATTCCAGTAATATCGCTCTCTGTCCTCCGTCCATTCCAGTAATATCGCTCTCTGTCCCTCCGTCCATTCCAGTAATATCACTCTGTCCTCCGCACATTCCAGTAATATCGCTCTCTGTCCTCCGCACATTCCAGTAATATCGCTCTCTGTCCCTCTGCCCATTCCAGTAATATCGCTCTCTGTCCTCCGCACATTCCAGTAATATCGCTCTCTGTCCCTCTGCCCATTCCAGTAATATCGCTCTCTGTCCCTCCGTCCATTCCAGTAATATCGCTCTCTGTCCTTCCGCACATTCCAGTAATATCACTCTCTGTCCCTCCGTCCATTCCAGTAATATCACTCTGTCCTCCGCACATTCCAGTAATATCGCTCTCTGTCCCTCCGTCCATTCCAGTAATATCGCTCTCTGTCCCTCTGCCCATTCCAGTAATATCGCTCTCTGTCCCTCTGCCCATTCCAGTAATATCGCTCTCTGTCCTTCCGTCCATTCCAGTAATATCGCTCTTTGTCCTCCGTCCATTCCAGTAATATCGCTCTCTGTCCCTCCGCACATTCCAGTAATAGCGCTCTCTGTCCCTCCGTCCATTCCAGTAATATCGCTCTCTGTCCCTCTGCCCATTCCAGTAATATCGCTCTCTGTCCCTCCGCCTATTCCAACAATATCGCGCTCTGTCCATTCCCCCGACTCGCTCTCAGCTGCTTGCTGCCTTTCACTGTACTGGGGAGGGGAGGGGCTGGTGTCTGGGCGTCTCTATTACATAATTGTGACTGCCCGAGACCCATCCGGGAATGTTTAGGTCTTGAATAGTCCAAGAATGTCTAGAGCTATTTGGGGCCTGTTGAGGAATGTCTGAGGCCTGTTTGAGTCTGTCTGGGGCCAGTTGAGGACTGACGTTGTCTATGACTATTTTAGTCTTTCAGGGAGTGTCTGTGGCCTGTCTGGAGTGGTTTAGCACAGGCTCCTGACAGTGGAATTAAGATCTTGTGTGTCTGGGGGCTCCTCCATTGACTGATCTCCATTCAGACCTTGTGTGGTCTGAGTGGGCTCCAAAACTCTCAGTAACTTCCCCTGTGCAGAGGCAACAGAATGGGTCAAGCCTGCTCCTAAAACCCTCAAAACAAGCGCAATGAACAACCATTCCGTTTTTCCTCAGACTTAAATAGTAACACGGAACAGAAATATTTTAAATCACAATCCATATCTTTTTTAGTTTGTTTTCCTAAAAACTGAAACAATCCTGGCATAAAACAGGACGTGGAGTGTGAGCCCTGACACCAGTCCACGCTTCCACCTTGCCCCAGGCCTGGTTATAGAGTCCACACTATACAACAGTCCGGTCCCACACCGTCCTGGCTCACTCCGAGTATTCCATGTCAGCACTTGAAATTTTACTGAGAAAATCGCTGGTTTCACCAGTAGCAGCCTGTGATGGGGACAGCAGCCGATTCCTCCTCTTCCTCCACTGGTACCCGCTGCTTCCAGTGTTTAACCTAAATAAATACCTTGTGCAGATGATCACATGTAAACAATGTAATGTCCCTTTCACTCAAACTCATTTTTTCATAGGATTAAAAGTGCAGAAATAAATCCCAAATCACAGCAGATATTTGTTTAAATTCACATGTAACCAGGAAACGAACATTGATGTGAACATAGCGAGAGATTGTCTGCCATCATCCACCCAACTACCAGGCATAGCCCAGCACTCCGGTCTCTCTCGCTCTATCTCTCCATTCCAGTCTTTGTCCCATTCGAGCTCTTTATTTTTTGATCTCCAGGATGGAGGGGTTGTGATCCAGAATGGCCAGGATTATCTTGTCCATGTATTGCCTCAGTCGCAAGTTAATCTCCTCCTGCTCCTGAAGAGCTTCCACCAGCTGCAAGAGAAAGGACGGCTTAGATACAGAGTAAAGCTCCCTCTACACTATCCCATCAAACACTCCCAGGACAGGTACAGCACGGGTTAGATACAGAGTAAAGCTCCCTCTACACTGTCCCATCAAACACTCCCAGGACAGGTACAGCACGGGTTAGATACAGAGTAAAGCTCATTCTACACTGTCCTATCAAACACTCCCAGGGCAGGTACAGCACGGGCTAGATACAGAGTAAAGCTCCCTCTGCACTGTCGCATCAAACACTCCCAGGGCAGGTACAGCACGGGTTAGATACAGAGTAAAGCTCCCTCTGCACTGGCCCTATCAAACACTCCCAGGGCAGGAACAGCACGGGTTAGATACAGAGTAAAGCTCCCTCTACACTGTCCCATCAAACACTCCCAGGACAGGTACAGCACGGGTTAGATGCAGAGTAAAGCTCCCTCTGTTCTGCTATAACAAGGATCTCAAGTCTGATGTGGGATTGTGTGCTGCAGTGAGGAATGGGAAATGGATTTTGGGATGTGCAGACAGAGCACTGATCTCAGGATGCGATGATGAGTCTGTATGAGCCATTGATCAGACCACACCTTGAGTACTGGGTACAATTCTGATTGCTGCGCTCCACAAAGGGTTAATCTGAGGAGAAGGATCGGGGGTGGGATTATTCAATGATTCCAGTACTGCAGATAAATTGCCCCTGATATATTCGAGATTGTCGCAAACTCTAGACCCAGGGGTCACTGGCTCAGTGTTTAGAGTGAACTATTGTACATGGAGGGGGATGGACAGAGTGGGTGCAGAGAGTGTAATACCCCGCCGCCTGGTGACTACTCCCTGGTGCCCGGTGCCGGTGTTTACCCCCCTGGTGCCCGGGTTTAACCCCGCGATGCGTCGCGTCACTCTGTCAGGTAGTTTCTGCTGTTAACGATCTCTTTACCTGGTCGCGTGTGGCCGTGTCAATCTCTGCCGCCAATGATTGAGCCTTTGTCTGTGTCGCAAACAGATTCTTGGCTTCATACAGGCTGAGGCTGAGGATCTGCCCATTCAAGTCATCGTTTTGTTCTCTTAACCTCAAATTCTCCTGTCAAACAAGAAGAGGTTGTTCAGACAGCGTGGAGAGTTACTGACAATCGTCACAGCAACAGCATGCTGTGGGATGTCACTGCAAATCCTGTAAATGACCGAACAAAGGACCTGACCGATCTGATTCCAATCGCCGCCCGCTCCCATGTTCGATCTCCGTACTATCACTCCCATTAAAGCACTGGCTCTCTATGGGAGCCCCAATCCAGGTACTTGCCTACTCCCCAGGCTGGGGGACCTGTGCATTCTGCTCATTCCACAGGGATGCAGTCTGTGTCCCCGTGCATTGGTCCCTTAGAGGCTGAGACAGGAGAAATTATTATGGGGAATAAGGAAATGGCTGAAACGTTAAACAAATATTTTGTATCTGTCTTCACAGTAGAAGACACAAAAAACATACCAAAAATGGTGGGGAACCAAGGGTCTAATGAGGGTGAGGAACTTAACGTAATTAATATAAGTAGAGAAAAAATACTAGAGAAACTAATGGGACTAAAAGCCGACAAATCCCCTGGACCTGACGGCCTACATCCTAGGGTTCTAAAAGAGGTGGCTGAAGAGATAGTGGATGCATTGGTTTTGATCTTCCAAAATTCCCTAGATTCTAGAACGGTTCCAGTGGATTGGAAGGTCGCAAATGTAACACCGCAATTCAAGAAAGGAGGGAGAGAAAGAACAAGGAACTACAGACAAGTTAGCCTGACATCAGTCGTCAGCAAAATGCTGGAATCCATTGTTAAGGAAGTGATATCAGGGCACTTAGAAAATCATAACATGATTAGGCAGAGTCAACATGGTTTTATGAAAGGGAAATAGTGTTTGACAAATTTACTGAGTTTTTTGAGGATGTAACTAGCAGGGTAGATAAAGGGGAACCAGTGGATGTAGTATATTTGGATTTCCAAAAGGCATTCGATAAGGTGCCACATAAAAGGTTATTGCTCATGGGGTTGGGGGTAATCTAGTAGCATGGATAGAGGATTGGTTAACGGACAGAAAACAGAGAGTAGGGATAAACGGATCTTTTTCAGGTTGGCAGGCTGTAACTAGTGGGGTGCCGCAAGGATCAGTGTTGGGGCCTCAGCTATTTACAATCTATATTAATGACCTAGATGAAGGGACCAAGTGTAATGTATCCAAGTTTGCTGATGATACAAAGCTAGGTGGGACAGTAAGCTGTGAGGAGAACACAGAGTCTGCAAAGGGATATAGATAGATTAAGTGAGTGGGCAGTAAGGTGGCAGATGGAGTATAATGTAGGGAAATGTGAGGTTATTCACTTTGGTAAGAAGAATAGAAAAACAGAATATTTTTTAAATGGTGAGAAACTTTCAAATGTTGATGTTGAGAGAGATTTGGGTGTCCTCGTGCAAGAAACACAGAAAGCTAGCATGCAGGTACAGCAAGCAATAAGGAAGGCAAATGGCAGGTTGGCCTTTATTGCAAGGGGGTTGGAGTATAAGAGTAAGGAAGTCTTGCTACTATTGTACAGGGCCTTGGTGAGACCACACCTGGAGTACTGAGAACAGTTTTGGTCTCCTTATCGAAGGAAGGATATACTTGCCTTGGAGGCGGTACAATGAAGGTTCACTAGATTGATTCCTGGGATGAGAGGGCTGTCCTATGATGAGAGATTGTGTAGAATGGGCCTATACTCTCTGGAGTTTAGAAGAATGAGAGATGATCTCTTGAGACATACAAGATTCTGAAGGGGATTGACAGGGTAGATGCTGAGAGGTTGTTTCTCCTGGCTGGAGTGTCTAGAACTAGGGGGCATAGTCTCAGGTAAGGGGTCGGCCATTTAAGACTGAGATGAGGAGGAATTTCTTCACTCAGAGGGTTGTGAATCTTTGGAATTCTCTGCCCCAGAGGGCTGTGAATGCTGAGTCTTTGAGTATATTCAAGGCTGAGATCGCTAGATTTTTGGACTCTAGGGGAATCAAGGGATATGGAGATCGGGCAGGAAAGTGGAGTCGAGGTCGAAGATCAGCCTTGATCTTATTGAATGGTGGAGCAGGCTCGAGGGGCTGTGTGGTGGAGCAGGCTCGAGGGACCGTGTGGTGGAGCAGGCTCGAGGGGCCGTGTGGTGGGGCAGGCTCGAGGGGCCGAGCAGGCTCGAGGGGCTGTGTGGTGGAGCAGGCTCGAGGGGCCGTGGGGCAGAGCAGGCTCGAGGGGCCGTGGGGCAGAGCAGGCTCGAGGGGCTGTGTGGTGGAGCAGGCTCGAGGGGCCGTGTGGCCGACTCCTGCTCCTATTTCTGATGCTCTTACGTACCAAGGACACTGCCCCTTTAAATGTCGCACCTCCCCAATTTCTCCAGTCCAGAGCACGGAGACACCAATCAGACACAAGAGGTGGTGTGGGGAAGGATGAGATTCTGCTAATGAGGTGCTTGATGGAGATTCCAGTCCGTTAACAAGTAAAACCGACGGAATGACACACAACTTGACCAAGAATCCATCGCCAATACTGTTTCAGTATTAATTCGGGTGTTGTTCCTTGCCTGCGATTGCTCCCTCGTCTCCTGAAGGAGATGACTCTCACTGGGTTCCAGTTCCACAGGAGCCTCCAGTAGCTCAGCAAGCAGCTGCAGGATATTCCACTGTGGGGGCATCACAGCCAAGCCTGACCCGGCTCTCGCCTGCCGCCCACATACACATGTCCCAGCGAGGGTCACTGGGCAGCACCCAGGAGCAGGAACGCCCCTCCCGGACCCAGGGGCGCTGAGCCCGATTGTGCCCTGTGGGATCTGGAGGGATTGGCGCAATGTGAGGGCAGCAGGTCCAATGGTAGATCAGTATCGCATCGCACTGAGCGGCAACATCACAGCATCGTGACAGAGTGCAGCCAATCAGAGCGAGCCAGCTTTACCTGCTTCAGCCGCTTGACCTCGTAGTCCAGCTCCATCTCCCTGGTCCGAAAGCTAAACTCGTAAACGCTGGACGATGGGCTGCGGCCCCACCCAGGCCTCTCTGCCTCCAATTTAAATAACTGTAAATGTTCCAGCTCTTTCCGCAGGTCTTCGATCAACTGAAGGACAGACACAGACAGAGTGAGAGCCAGCCGTCTGCTCCGTGTGACGGTCACAGTGACCGGGGCCGAGTACAGACACATACTCATTATTACTGGACACCGGCTCCCTTCCAAAACTCTTCACTCAAAAAACCCCAACTCAAACACACCTCTCGGCAAGGCCAGGCTCTGAGAAGCTGTGAGATTAAAACTCACTCGTTTCATACAGACTGTGCAGCTAGTGACATCACCGGTCAGACTGGGTTAGTGCAAACCGGCGAGGTCTCTCACTATCAGGAGTTTATAGCGAGGAACATGCCTGACTCCACACATCTCATCGCACCCTCGGGGCAGCAGTCAGCAGAGTGCCAGTGCCCTGGGAATCCAGGGAGGGCCCTGGGAATACCGGGAGGGTTGATCCAGGGATTGGCACCAGTGCAGCTGAAGATGACATGCCTTGTAGAGCTGGTGCGAGTCACAGTTGCACACATCGGGACTCACGGGCGATTATTATTTACACTCTGGGCCACAAACTCCTCGCCACAATCTGCGAGCCAGTGCTGGGCCGACACGGCTGACCTGCCACAAAGTGTTTTGCTGTTTTAGTGTTCCGTAAAACCAAAACCCGAACCAGTCCAGGTCGGGAACTGTACAATAGCAAAATACCGCGGGCGCTGGAATCCAAAACAAAAAGAAAATGCTGGAAATGCTCAGCAGGCCAGGACACATCTTCCCCTCCCCTCCCCTTTCAGCATTCCGAAGGGACCGCTCCCCCCGCAACACCCTGGTCCACTCCTTAATCACCCCCAACAGCCCCTCCCCTCCCCACAGCACCTTCCCGTGCAAGCACAGGAGATGCAACACCTGCCCTTTTACCTCCCCCCTTCCCACTGTCCAGGGCCCCAAACACTCCTTCCAGGTGAAACAGCGATTTACTTGTACTTCTTGCAATTTAGTATACTGTATTCACTGCTCACGATGTGGTCTCTACATTGGGGAGACCAAACGCAGATTGGGTGACCGCTTTGCCGAACACCTCCGTTCAGTCCATAAGCATGACCCCAAGCTTCCGGTCGCCTGTCACTTTAACTCTCCGCTCCTCTCTCACTCTGACCTCTCCGTCCTCGGCCTCTTACACTGTTCCAATGAAGCTCAACGTAAGCTCGAGGAACAACACCTCATCTTTCCATTAGGCACTTTACAGCCTTCTGGACTCAACATCGAGTTCAACAATTTCATAACCTCTGCCCCTATTTTTTCAGACAGCAGCTGTTGATGATTCTGCCATCCCTTTTGTCATTTAATCTCTCCTCCCCTCCACCCTATCACAGACCTTCCCTTTT
>JASTWF010000105.1:0-234211 GCA_030390025.1 Squalus acanthias | reverse complement strand
CCCTCCCCTCCCCCACACCCTCCCCTCCCCCACACCCCCTCCTCCCCCACACCCCCTCCTGCCCCCCCACACCCCCTCCTCCCCCCCCTCCTCCCCCACACCCCCTCTCCTCTCCTCCACACCCCTCCCCCACACCCTCCCCTCCCCCACACCCTCCCCTCCTCCCCCACATCCCCTCCTCCCCCACACCCCCTCTCCTCGCCTACATCCCTCCCCTCCCCCACATCCCCTCCTCCCCCACACTCGCCTCTCTCACCTCATCCAGTTTCTCTGTCTGACTCTTTAACCGAGTCGCTGTATTTTTCAGCTCGTTCGATTCCTCCTCGAGCTGCTGGGCCCTGGAACAGAAACAACCCATAATAACATCATCGGACCCAGACCGAGGACGGGGCCAAACCCCCGGGGGGAGGGGGGGGGGGGGGGAGAGTCAGCACCTTCAGGGGAGGGGGGAGAGAGTCAGCACCTTCAGGGGAGGGGGGAGAGTCAGCACCTTCAGGGGAGGGGAGTGTCAGCACCTTCAGGGGAGGGGGGAGAGAGTCAGCACCTTCAGGGGAGGGGGGAGAGAGTCAGCACCTTCAGGGGAGGGGAGTGTCAGCACCTTCAGGGGAGGGGGGAGAGAGTCAGCACCTTCAGGGGAGGGGGGAGAGAGTCAGCACCTTCAGGGGAGGGGGAGAGAGTCAGCACCTTCAGGGGAGGGGGAGAGAGTCAGCACCTTCAGGGGAGGGGGAGAGAGTCAGCACCTTCAGGGGAGGGGGAGAGAGTCAGCACCTTCAGGGGAGGGGGGAGAGAGTCAGCACCTTCAGGGGAGGGGGGAGAGAGTCAGCACCTTCAGGGGAGGGGGGGGGAGAGTCAGCACCTTCAGGGGAGGGGAGAGAGAGTCAGCACCTTCAGGGGAGGGGGGAGAGAGTCAGCACCTTCAGGGGAGGGGGGAGAGAGTCAGCACCTTCAGGGGAGGGGGGAGAGAGTCAGCACCTTCAGGGGAGGGGGGAGAGAGTCAGCACCTTCAGGGGAGGGGGGACGAGAGTGTCAGCACCTTCAGGGGAGGGGGGGAGAGTCAGCACCTTCAGGGGAGGGGAGAGAGAGTCAGCACCTTCAGGGGAGGGGGGAGAGTCAGCACCTTCAGGGGAGGGGGGAGAGAGTGTCAGCACCTTCAGGGGAGGGGGGAGAGTCAGCACCTTCAGGTGAGGAGAGAGAGTCAGCACCTTCAGGAGAGGGGGGAGAGAGTCAGCACCTTCAGGGGAGGGGGGAGAATCAGCACCTTCAGGGGAGGGGAGAGAGTCAGCACCTTCAGGGGAGGGGGGGTTACTGCGAACAAGGTCAAATTAAAATTGGATGAGTGAATTGTTCCACTGACACCGGTTGCCGGGGTGTCTGGTACGATGGCTCCATCCTGTGTGCTGAGCGTACCTCGCGTTGAGCATTTCAATCTCCACGTTCTTCTCTCTCTCCAGTTTACTGAGAACCTCTCTGTGTCTCCTCAGCTCTTGCTGGAAGACTTCTTCTGCCCGGGTCTCCTGATCTTTCAGCTGCTCCTCCATCGCGTGAACCCTGTAAAATACATCATCACTGTCGGGAGCCGTGCAGACGGACACTGACTATCCAAAGCTCACCGAGCTTTCATCGCTGCTCCCCACGCACACAAAACAGGAGCTAAATAAATCCCCAATAAACTAATTTAACACCTCCAAACTCTCGCCTCCATTAAACATCGTGCCGAGCTGACCGTAGGGGGTTGGGCAGGACACCACCTGCGAGAAAGGATCACCCAGGTCACACCTCCCGCTAATGGGCGGTCTGCACCCTTACCCATGTTTACTGCTCCTTACACTTCCCTCCGGTAAACGCCCCTCCACCACCTCATCACTGCAGACAGCCCCAGCCCAAACCCAGCCTTGTAGTTTGGGGAGCAGGAGGTCATTTACCTGTGCACCAGGTGCGTGTTCTCCTGTTTGAGTTTACTCTTCTGGTCCCCATTTGTCAGGCAGTCATTCTCCAGCTCCAACACTTTCTTCTCCAGATAACTCACCTATCAGCAAGTTAAACACATTTTCAGCACCGACAGCAGCATATCACCCCACATAGCCGAGTAAAGCTCCCTCTACACTGTCCCATCAAACACTCCCAGGGCAGGTACAACACGGGTTAGATACAGAGTAAAGCTCCCTCTACACTGTCCCATCAAACACTCCCAGGGCAGGTACAGCACGGGTTAGATACAGAGTAAAGCTCCCTCTACACTGTCCCATCAAACACTCCCAGGGCAGGTACAGCACGGGTTAGATACAGAGTAAAGCTCCCTCTACACTGTCCCATCAAACACTCCCAGGGCAGGTACAGCACGGGTTAGATACAGAGTAAAGCTCCCTCTACACTGTCCCATCAAACAGTCCCAGGGCAGGTACAACACGGGTTAGATACAGAGTAAAGCTCCCTCTACACTGTCCCATCAAACACTCCCAGGACAGGTACAGCACGGGTTAGATACAGAGTAAAGCTCCCTCTACACTGTCCCATCAAACACTCCCAGGGCAGGTACAGCACGGGTTAGATACAGAGTAAAGCTCCCTCTACACTGTCCCATCAAACACACCCAGGGCAGGTACAGCACGGGTTAGATACAGAGTAAAGCTCCTTCTGCACTGTCCCATCAAACACTCCCAGGGCAGGTACAGCATGGGTTAGATACAGAGTAAAGCTCCCTCTACACTGTCCCATCAAACAGTCCCAGGGCAGGTACAGCACGGGTTAGATACAGAGTAAAGCTCCCTCTACACTGTCCCATCAAACATTCCCAGGGCTGGTACAGCACGGGTTAGATACAGAGTAAAGCTCTCTCTACACTGTCCCATCAAACACTCCCAGGGCAGGTACAGCACGGGTTAGATACAGAGTATAGCTCCCTCTACACTGTCCCATCAAACAGTCCCAGGGCAGGTACAGCACGGGGTTAGATACAGAGTAAAGCTCCCTCTACACTGTCCCATCAAACAGTCCCAGGGCAGGTACAGCACGGGTTAGATACAGAGTAAAGCTCCCTCTACACTGTCCCATCAAACACTCCCAGGGCAGGTACAGCACGGGTTAGATACAGAGTAAAGCTCCCTCTACACTGTCCCATCAAACACACCCAGGGCAGGTACAGCACGGGTTAGATACAGAGTAAAGCTCCTTCTGCACTGTCCCATCAAACACTCCCAGGGCAGGTACAGCATGGGTTAGATACAGAGTAAAGCTCCCTCTACACTGTCCCATCAAACAGTCCCAGGGCAGGTACAGCACGGGTTAGATACAGAGTAAAGCTCCCTCTACACTGTCCCATCAAACACTCCCAGGGCTGGTACAGCACGGGTTAGATACAGAGTAAAGCTCTCTCTACACTGTCCCATCAAACACTCCCAGGGCAGGTACAGCACGGGTTAGATACAGAGTATAGCTCCCTCTACACTGTCCCATCAAACAGTCCCAGGGCAGGTACAGCACGGGGTTAGATACAGAGTAAAGCTCCCTCTACACTGTCCCATCAAACAGTCCCAGGGCAGGTACAGCACGGGTTAGATACAGAGTAAAGCTCCCTCTACACTGTCCCATCAAACAGTCCCAGGGCAGGTACAGCACGGGTTAGATACAGAGTAAAGCTCCCTCTACACTGTCCCATCAAACACTCCCAGGGCAGGTACAGCACGGGTTAGATACAGAGTAAAGCTCATAAGAAATAGGAGCAAGAGTCGGCCATTCGGCCCCTCGAGCCTGCTCGGCCATTCAATGAGATCAAGGCTGATCTTCTGCCTCAACTCCATTCACCAGCCCAATCACCATATCCCTTGATGCCCTTACTAGTCAGAAATCTATCGACTTCTGTTTTGAATATACCCAATGACTGAGCCTCCACAGCCCTCTGGGGTAGAGAATTCCAAAGATTCACCACCCTCTGTGTGAAGAAATTTCTTCTCATCTCAGTCCTGAATGGCCTACCCTTTATCCTGAGGCTGTGGCCCCTGGTTCTAGACTCCCCAGCGAAGGGAAACCTTCTCCCAGCATCCATCCTATCAAGCCCTGTAATAATTTTGTATGCTTCAATGAGATCCCCTCTCATTCTTCTGAATTCAAGAGAATACAGGCTTAGTTTACTCAATCTCTTCTCATATGACAGTCCCGCCATCCCAGGCATCAATCTCGTGAACCTTCGTTGCACTTCCTCTATGGCAAGTATATCCTTCCTTAGGTAAGGAGACCAAAATTGGACACAGTACTCCAGGTGTGGTCTCACCAAGGCCCTATATAATTGGAGTAAGACTTCTTTACTCCTGTACTCAAATCCTCTTGTAATGAAGGCCAGCATACCATTTGCCTTCCTAATGGCTTGCTGCACCTGCACATTCACTTTCAGTGACTCATGTACAAGGACACCCAGGTCCCTTTGAACATCTGCATTCCCCGATCTTTCACCATTTAGGAAATACTCTGCCTTTCTGTTTTTTCTACCAAAGTGGATAACTTCACATTTATCCACATTATATTCCATCTGCCATGTTCTCGCCCACTCACTGAGTCTGTCGGGATCCCCTTGAAGCCTCTTCACATCCTCTTCGCAAACTGACACTGCCACCTAGCTTTGTATCATCAGCAAATTTGGAAATGCTACACTGTCCCATCAAATACACCCAGGGCAGGTACAGCACGGGTTAGATACAGAGTAAAGCTCCCTCTACACTGTCCCATCAAACACTCCCAGGGCAGGTACAGCACGGGTTAGACGGTTCCAGGCTGGGTTCTGCAGTCCCTCCGCCGTGAGCCTCACCTTCTCGGTGATGTCGTTGTCACAAGAATCGATGCTGTCTCTGAACAGATCCTCGGTGCTGCCGTTGCTGCTGCTGAAGTTACTGTTGTGGAAAAGTTGCCTGAGAGAAATAAAAACAAATCCTTATTACAATAGCAGTCACCAGCAGGTGGCAAGCATCACTCCCGACAACACGCATCAGACATTCGCCATGCGTTGCACACAATTTTACAACTGTTTGGATCACACTCTGCACCAGTGTCACGCAAAACGAATGTTCACCCCGAGGATAGTTCACCCTATAGAAAGCTCACCCTATAGAAAGCTCATTCAATAGAAAGCTCATTCTATAGAAAGCTCACCCGATAGAAAGCTCATTCTATAGAAAGCTCACCCTATAGAAAGCGCACCCAATAGAAAGATCATTCTATAGAAAGCTCACCCTATAGAAAGCCCATTCTATAGAAAGCTCACCCTATAGAAAGTTCTCACGATGGAAAGCTCACCTGATGGAAAGCTCACCCTATAGAAAGCTCACACTATGGAAAGCTCACACTATGGAAAGCTCACCCTATAGAAAGCACACCCTATAGAAAGCTCATTCTATAGAAAGTTCACCCTATAGAAAGCTCACCCTATAGAAAGCTCACCCTATAGAAAGCTCATTCTATAGAAAGATCACCCTATAGAAAGCTCACACTATGGAAAGCTCACACTATGGAAAGCTTACCCTATAGAAAGCTCACACTATGGAAAGCTCACCCTATAGAAAGCTCATTCTATAGCACGCTCACCCCATAGAAAGCTCATTCTATAGAAAGCTCACACTATGGAAAGCTCACACTATGGAAAGCTCACCCGATAGAAAGTTTATCCCATAGAACACTTACCCCATAGAAAGTTTGCCCTATAGAAAGCTCACCCTATAGAAAGCTCGTCCTATTGAAAGTTCATTTTATAGAAAGCTCACCCTATAGAAAGTTCATTCTATAGAAAACTCGCCCTTTAGAAAGTTCGTCCTTTAGAAAGCTCACCCTATAGAAAGCTCACCCTATAGAAAACCCGCCCTATAGAAAGTTTGCCATATAGAAAGCTCACCCTATAGAAAGTCCATTCTATGGAAAGTTCACCCTATAGAAAGTTCACCCAATAGAAAGTTCGCCCTATAGAAAGTTCATTATATAGAAAGTTCACCCTATAGAAAGCTCACCCTATAGAAAGTTCAACCAATAGAAAGTTCGCCCTATAGAAAGTTCATTCTATAGAAAGTTCACCCCATAGAAAGCTCACCCTATAGAAAGTTTGCCCTATAGAAAGCTCACCCTATAGAAAGCTCGCCCTATAGAAAGTCCATTCTATGGAAAGTTCACCCTATGGAAAGTTCACCCTATGGAAAGTTCACCCTATGGAAAGTTCGCCCTATAGAAAGTTAATTCTATAGAAAGTTCACCTTATAGAAAGCTCACCCTATAGAAAGTTCATTCTATAGAAAGTTCACCCCATAGAATGCGCACCCGATAGAAAGTTCACCCTGTAGAAAGCTCACCCGGTAGAAAGCTCACCCGGTAGAAAGCTCACCCTATAGAAAGCTCACCCTATAGAAAGCTCACCCTATAGAAAGCTCACCCTATAGAAAGCTCACCCTATAGAAAGCTCACCCTATAGAAAGCTCACCCTATAGAAAGTTCGCCATGTGGAATTCAGGGTGGCATCCTGCTCTCAGTAAAGGTGTCTGCAGTTTCTGCAGCCCCTCCCTTCCTGAGACCCTGGCTCCAGCCCCTGGCCCTTGACCCTTCACAGATAGACGACAGACACGATTCGGAAATCCTTACCTCCCGAAGGCTGTGGACGAGATCTTCCTGTTGGGGCTGCAAAAGAAGAAGGAACATGAGTGGGATTAGTGATAGTGACACACACATCCAACCTGAAACTGTGTTACCTTCCTCGCTCCTGTCATCCCCTCCCCCATTCTCTCCCTCTCCCACACCCTACCCCTTACCGGTAGGGTTCACCGTGGGGTTCACGACGGGTTCACCGTGGGGTTCACGGCGGGTTCACCGTGGGGTTCACCGGCGGGTTCACCGTAGGGTTCACCGCGGGTTTATGGCGGGTTCACCGTGGGGTTTACGGCGGGTTCACCGTGGGGTTCACGGCGGGTTCACCGTGGGGTTCACCGCGACTGTTGCACTCACCTGTTTGCCTTCAGCTTTTTGAGCCGTGCCTCCAGGTCGTTGAGCAGGTTAATCTTCTTACAGCACTGCGAGCAGTACACGTCCAGGAACTCGCCGCCAAACACCGGTCTCACCTTCCGCGGGGTCTGTCCGGCACTGGGGGAGCACAATCATCCATCAATAATCCGTGGATTACAGACCCAATCCAGCACGATTCCCTCCCGTCTCCAACTGCACGGCCATGTTTACTCTCTAACGCTCCCCGTCACACCCGTGCGTCTCTCATGTTTGATCAGAGTCCCGTCACTGACCTGGAGGAAACGGAGGATCCCAGGTCCGAGTAACCGTTCGTTCTGCTCTCATCATCGGGACAGGGGCTGCTGGGAATGAAATCGCCATCATCACCTTCTCCATAATCCTCAAACTGCTCCTCGTTGCTGATCAGTGAGCCAGTGGACAGGGTCGAGCGGTCAGAGGCTGTGGAGAGATTGTGAGGGTTGGATCTGGAAAGGAAAGGAGACAGTTTGGGTCAGAGTGCGTATATCGGTCACTCTCGGACGTCCCGAGAGCTGGGAATGGGCCGGAGTCACGGAACAGGAGAGCGGGAGGAGCTGATCACATCCCAGTGAGACATTTGCTCCCAGCCCATCCCCTAGACACGCGACCAAAACACCGGATCCCAAACACGAGACAGTGATCAGGAGCAGGAACCCGGGCTGATTTCCCCTTCTCTCTAACGGGGAGCCGGGTGTCGGATACTTACTGTTCTCTGCCCGGCAGGAACAGACTGGCCATCTGACCATCCTTCTCCTCCTCCCTGCCCGTGTCCGATGCCTCGGAATTCTGGGCGCTCTCGATGGCACTGTCCATGTCGGACTCATGGTGAATCTCCTGGTGGGCGAGTGTCATGGCGTAGTCATCGGTGTAGAGCCCCCCCTCACTGTACGCAGGCTCGCAATCCAGGAATCCACCGACTGTGACCTGGGCCGCCTGCGGGGTAACACAGCCAGTCAGAGAAAGGCTCAGGGTCACACAGGAAGGTTAGAGTCACTCGGGAAGGGTCACATGGGGTCACTCGGGAAGGTCAGGGTCACTCGGGAAGGGTCACATGGGGTCACTCGGGAAGGTCAGGGTCACTCGGGAAGGGTCACATGGGGTCAGTGAGCATCAGCATTTTCAGGAGAGGAAAAGTTGCTGTAAAAAGATGTGATTGAAGTTTATTAAACAGCCCGTGTCTGAGCCATCCACCAGGCAGCAAATACCGACACCCTGTTCACAGAGCCAAGGTCACAATATCAGGATTTGTAATCTCACAAACACAAGTTCAAAGAACCAAGAGAATTCTATAAATAGCGGCAGCAGTTTGGAAATCTAAAGTAGGCCGAAGCTGTGGACTTGGTTCTGTATCTGGGACAGGAGGCGTTCCCAGTTCACAATTACAAAATAAAACCAGACTTGGTTTCGATTATTTAACCCTTTACCAGTTGCACACGAGAGCTGGGACATGGGCAGCGGTAACAGAGGGAGGGGAACTCAACAAACTCGCATGGTCACTTCCTGTAATGAGTTTATCACAGGAACAGGATGAGGCCATTCAGCCCCTCGAGCCTGTTCTCCCATTCAATCAGATCATGGCTGATCTGCCTGAGACCAGGGGGTCCGAGACCCAATGACCGGGGGGACTGAGATCCTGAGACCGGGGGGTCCGAGACACAATGACCGGGGGGACTGAGATCCTGAGACTAGGGGGTCCGAGACCCTGAGACCGGGGGGTTCCGAGACCCTGAGACCGGGGGGTCCGAGACCCTGAGACCGGGGGGACTGAGACCCTGAGACTGGGGGGTCTGAGACCCTGAGACCGGGGGGACCGAGACCGGGGGGGTCTGAGACCCTGAGACCGGGGGGGGGGTCCGAGACCCTGAGACCGGGGGGACCGAGACCCTGAGACCGGGGGGACTGAGACCCTGAGACCGGGGGGACTGAGACCCTGAGACCGGGGGGGGGGTCCGAGACCCTGAGACCGGGGGGACCGAGACCCTGAGACCGGGGGGACTGAGACCCTGAGACCGGGGGGACTGAGACCCTGAGACCGGGGGGGACTGAGACCCTGAGACTGGGGGGGTCCGAGACCCTGAGACTGGGGGGTCTGAGACCCTGAGACCGGGGGGACTGAGACCCTGAGACTGGGGGGACTGAGACCCTGAGACCGGGGGGACTGAGACCCTGAGACTGGGGGGGTCCGAGACCCTGAGACCGGGGGGTCCGAGACCCTGAGACCGGGGGGTCCGAGACCCTGAGACTGGGGGGTCTGAGACCCTGAGACTGGGGGGACTGAGACCCTGAGACCGGGGGGTCTGAGACCCTGAGACCCTCAAACTCTGTCTCAGGTATTGCGATATTCTGATCTGTTAGCATCGATACATTTAAGGGGAAGCTGGATAAACACACGAGGGAGAAAGGAATGGAAGGAGATGTTGATGGGGTGAGATGAAGTCGGGTGGGAGGAGGCTCAGTGGAGCATCAACACTGGCACAGACCAGTTGGGCCGAATGGCCTGTTTCTGTGCTGTACACTCTGTGCAATGTACCATGGTGCAAGAGAGAAGTTTGCTATTCCTTCCCCTGGTGGGCTGGGTGTGTAACTGTCTCACCTGCTATGATCAGACATCCCACTCCCAAAGATTCCCTTCCTCCCTGGCTTGTAACTCACAGGACCTGCCCCATGGGATCGGCAGTGCCCGGAGTCCGATTACTAAGCACTGGTAACACAGACTTGCCATTACTAACAGTTCCAGTCTCCGGCCCTCACTCTCAGTCTGAGCAGCAACTCGTCCCCATTTCCACAATGGAGCAGGCTCTCTCACACTGTCACTCAGTAACCCCTCTCCCCCAGCGCCCTGTGTTACTGACTGTATCTCTACTGATGTTAATCCATCACACTGTCACTCAGTAACCCCTCTCCCCCAGCGCCCTGTGTTACTGACTATATCTCTACTGATGTTAATCCAGCTCCCTCACACTGTCACTCAGTAACCTCTCTCCCCCAGCGCCCTGTGTTACTGACTGTATCTCTACTGATGTTAATCCAGCTCCCTCACACTGTCACTCAGTAACCTCTCTCCCCCAGCACCCTGTGTTACTGACTGTATCTCTACTGATGTTAATCCAGCTCCCTCACACTGTCACTCAGTAACCCTTCTCCCCCAGCGCCCTGTGTTACTGACTATCTCTACTGATGTTAATCCAGCTCCCTCACACTGTCACTCAGTAACCCCACTCCCCCAGCGCCCTGTGTTACTGACTGTATCTCTACTGATGTTAATCCATCACACTGTCACTCAGTAACCCCTCTCCCCCAGCGCCCTGTGTTACTGACTATATCTCTACTGATGTTAATCCAGCTCCCTCACACTGTCACTCAGTAACCCCTCTCCCCCAGCGCCCTGTGTTACTGACTGTATCTCTACTGATGTTAATCGAGCTCCCTCACACTGTCACTCAGTAACCCCTATCCCCAGCGTCCTGTGTCACTGACTGTATCTCTACTGATGTTAATCCAGCTCCCTCACACTGTCACTCAGTAACCCCTCTCCCCCAGCGCCCTGTGTTACTGACTGTATCTCTACTGATGTTAATCCAGCTCCCTCACACTGTCACTCAGTAACCCCTCTCCCCAGCGCCCTGTGTTACTGACTGTATCTCTACTGATGTTAATCCAGCTCCCTCACACTGTCACTCAGTAACCCCTCTCCCCCAGCGCCCTGTGTTACTGACTGTATCTCTACTGATGTTAATCCAGCTCCCTCACACTGTCACTCAGTAACCCCTCTCCCCCAGACAGGAAGCAGAGGGTAATGGTTGATGGGTGTTTTTGTGACCGGAAAGCTGTTTCCAGTGGGGTTCCGCAGGGCTCAGTACTAGGTCCCTTGCTTTTTGTGGTATATATCAATGATCTAGACTTGAATATAGGGGGTATGATTAAGAAGTTTGCAGATGACACTAAAATCGGCTGTGTGGTTGACACTGAAGAAGGAAGCTGTAGACTGCAGGAAGATATCAATAAATTGGTCAGGTGGGCAGAACAGTGGCAAATGGAATTCAATCTGGAGAAGTGCGAGGTAATGCATTTGGGGAGGGCCAACAAGGAAAGGGAATACACATTAAATGGTCGGACACTGAGTAGTGTAGAGGAACAAAGGGACCTCGGAGTGCATGTCCACAGATCCCTGAAGGTAGCAGGCCAGGTAGTTAAGGTGGTTAAGAAGGCATACAGAATGCTTGCCTTTATTAGCCGTGGCATAGAATACAAGAGCAGGGGGGTTATGCTTCAACGGTATAAAACACTAGTTAGGCCTCAGCTAGAGTACTGCGTGCAGTTCTGGTCACCACATTACAGGAAAGATGTGATTGCACTAGAGAGGGTACAGAGGAGATTTACAAGGATGTTGCCGTGAGTAGAGAATCTTAGCTATGAGGAAAGACTGGATAGGCTGGGTCTGTTTTCCTTGGAACAGAGGAGGCTGAGGGGAGACCTTATTGAGGTGTATAAAATTATGAGGGGCATAGATAAAGTGGATAGAAAGGACCTATTGCCCTTAGCAGAGGGGTCAAAAACCAGGGGGTACAGATTTAAAGTAATTGGTGGAAGGTTTAGAGGGGATTTGAGGGGAAATTTCTTCACCCAGAGGGTTGTGGGGGTCTGGAACTCACTGCCTGAAAGGGTGGTAGAGGCAGGAACCCTAACCACATTTAAAAAGTACTTGGATGTGCACTTGGGATGCTCTAACCTGCAGGGCTACGGACCAAGAGCTGGGAAGTGGGATTCGGCTGGATAGCTCTTTGCTGGCCGGCGCAGACACGATGGGCCGAAATGGCCTCCTTCCGTGCTGTAACTTTCTATGACTCTATGAGCATCCTGTGTTACTGACTGTATCTCTACTGATGTTAATCCAGCTCCCTCACACTGTCACTCAGTAACCCCTCTCCCCCAGCACCCTGTGTTACTGACTGTATCTGTACTGATGTTAATCCAGCTCCCTCACACTGTCACTCAGTAACCTCTCTCCCCCAGCGCCCTGTGTCACTGACTGTATCTCTACTGATGTTAATCCAGCTCCCTCACACTGTCACTCAGTAACCCCTCTCCCCCAGCACCCTGTGTTACTGACTGTATCTGTACTGATGTTAATCCAGCTCCCTCACACTGTCACTCAGTAACCCCTCTCCCCCAGCGCCCTGTGTCACTGACTGTATCTCTACTGATGTTAATCCAGCTCCCTCACACTGTCACTCAGTAACCCCTCTCCCCCAGCGCCCTGTGTCACTGACTGTATCTCTACTGATGTTAATCCAGCTCCCTCACACTGTCACTCCGTAACCCTGACAAGCGGCTGTTGAGAATGTTTGCTGGGGGTGTTTGATGGGTTTGAGGTGAGTTGAATGTGGGTGTTACTGTCACTGACACCTGTGGGCACAGTTTAACGTCAATCCACAGTCCATTATTGATGTTAATCCAGTTTATTAAATATTTACCCACGCTGATCAGTGGAGCTGGTGTCTGCTTCCACTCATCTGATGTCAGCCATTGTGCTCAGTTTGTAGCAGATAAACGTCCACCTGTCCCAACCCGCGGTGATCAGCACCATGTCCCTAAAGTATGGAATTTTCAACCCTCCCGAACCCCCCCTTAACACTACAGCACGGAGCCCCCCACTGCAATTTAAATGAGGCTCTGAATGGAGTAAATTTCCTCCAGACCTTTTTTTGCAGCAGTGGGTGGGTTTGGAACTGAGACCAAAACTCCCCGGCTCTTTCAATGGTGGCCGTGGGATCTTTTACAGCCACCTGATGGAGCAGACGGTGCCTCGGTTTAACGTCTCATCCGAAAGACGGCAGCTCCGTCAGTGCGGCGCTCCCTCAGTACTGCCCCTCCGACAGTGCGGCGCTCCCTCAGTACTGCCCCTCCGACAGTGCAGCACTCCCTCAGTACTGCCCCTCCGACAGTGCAGCGCTCCCTCAGTACTGCCCCTCCGACACTGCAGCGCTCCCTCAGTACTGCCCCTCCGACAGTGCAGCGCTCCCTCAGTACTGCCCCTCCAACAGTGCAGCGCTCCCTCAGTACCGCCCCTCCGACAGTGCAGCGCTCCCTCAGTACTGCCCCTCCGACAGTGCAGCACTCTCTCAGTACCGCCCCTCCGACAGTGCAGCACTCCCTCAGTACTGCCCCTCCGACAGTGTGGCGCTCCCTCAGTACTGCCCCTCCGACAGTGCAGCGCTCCCTCAGTACTGCCCCTCCGACATTGCGGCGCTCCCTCAGTACTGCCCCTCCGACATTGCGGCGCTCCCTCAGAACTGCCCCTCCGACAGTGCAGCGCTCCCTCTGTACTGGCACTGGGAGTGACAGCCTAGATTTTTGTGCTGAAGTCTCTGGAGTTTGATTTGAACCCACAACCTTCTGACTCAGAGGCGAGAGAGCGACCCACTGAACCACACTGACGGGGAGTTTTACTCTGCTGCTTTGAACCCCCCAGCCTTCTCCTCCTAATCTCCGAGCATCGTGTCCTGCACATTGAGCTGAGCTCAGGACTCCATTCACCATCTTCCTACACATTCCCTGGGACTTGTAACTGGCGGTCAGTGTAAACGGGTCAAGGTTTGGGTCGGGTGATCGCGCGGGGCGGGCGGGGGCGAGGGCCCAGACCTCACACGGTGCAGTTTTGTGGCTGCACAGCAGGAAGCAGTCGGAGAGTGAGTCAGACAGATGTCTGGTCCTTCCTGCCTCAGATGACATGTTTGTGTTTCATCAGCTGCTGCTGTCACCCCCGCGGCTCACACTATAACATCAGTGAGTTTATACACTCCCAGCACCACCTCCCTATCCGAGGGACTGGGTCTTCAAGCCGCGGCTCACCTTAGACCCACAACACCCAGAGGCGACATTACCGACACTCGGACTCAGGCCGCGAGGTGGAAGAGGGAAGTGGGAGCCATCGTCCCAATGACACCCCCACCGAGGTGGGACCACCAGCTGATGCTGGGTTAATTGGTGTCCAAGTACAGAAATGACTAACAGCGAGTGGACAGGTACAAAAAACAATCAACGAGGCTGATGGAATGTCGGCCTTTATCCCAGGGGCTGGAATACAAAGGGCTGGAGGTTCTGTCACAGTTGTCCGGAGCTCTGGTCAGACCCCATCTGGACACTGTGTTCAGTTCTGGGCCCCACACCTCAGGAAGGATATATTGGCCTTGGAGGGGGAGCAGCGCAGATTCACCAGAATGATACCGGGGCTAAAAGGGTTAAATTATGAGGACAGGTTGCACAGACTGGGCTTGTATTCTCTCGAGTTTAGAAGATTAAGGGGTGATCTAATCGAGGTGTTTAAGATGATTAAAGGATTCGGTCGGGTAGAGAGAGAGAAACTATTCCTCTGGTGGGAGGAGTCCAGAACAAGGGGGCAAAACCTTAAAATTAGAGCCAGGCTGTTCAGGGGTGATGTCAGGAAGTTCACACAAAGGGTAGTGGAAATCTGGAACTCTCTCTGAGGGATCACAGGGTTCAGATCTCACCCGGTGTGGGACTGAGCCTCACTCACAGAGCAGGAAAGGCCCAGGCTCCATCCCTGGCCTGTGCTGAGTGAGCTGACCTCACCTGGGGCACGAGCATTGGCTTCAGCCCTTGAGTTAAGGAGGGGAGCATCAGCCAGGCTGCTGCTCCTGATCAGTGGGCCCAGTGCGTGTGTGGGTGTTGGGTGAGGACATGCTCTGGCTGTGATGCCTCCTCTAGGTGGAGAGGCTGCTGGAAGTGTCTGAATTCACAGATGGAAAGTGGCCACGTGGGTGAGACAATTGTTGCAGTGGAATCTGTGAATCAGCATCATCGGACGGAGGGATTGACACAGAGCTTCAGGTAGTTGTGTCAGGTTGTATACTGTATGCAACACAACGCACTAACTGTTCTCAAAGACTGAGTGTGTAACTAAAAACCTTTAATCAATGGACAACATTCAGGCTTGGGCTGATAAGTGGCAGGTAACATTTGCGCCACACAAGTGCCAGGCAATGACTATCTCCAACAAGCGAGAGTCTAACCACCACCCCTTGACATTCAATGGCATTACCATCGCCGAATCCCCCACCATCAACATTCTGGAGGTCACCATTGACCAGAAACTTAACTGGACCAGCCACATAAATACTGTGGCAACAAGAGCAGGTCAGAGGCTAGGTATTCTGCGGCGAGTGTCTCACCTCCTGACTCCCCAAAGCCTTTCCACCATCTACAAGGCACAAGTCAGGAGTGTGATGGAATACTCTCCACTTGCAAGGATGAGTGCAGCTCCAACAACACTCAAGAAACTCGACACCATCCAGGACAAAGCAGCCCGCTTGATTGGCACCCCATCCACCACCTTAAGCATTCACTCCCTCCACCACCGGCGTACCGTGGCTGCAGTGTGTACCATCTACAAGATGCACTGCAGCAACTCGCCAAGGCTTCTCCAGCAGCACCTCCCAAACCCGCGACCTCTACCACCTAGAAGGACAAGGGCAGCAGGCGCATGGGGACACCACCACCTCCAAGTTCCCCTCCAAGTCACACACCATCCTGACTTGGAAATATATCGCCGATCCTTCATCGTCGCTGGGTCAAAATCCTGGAACTCCCTCCCTAACAGCACTGTGGGAGTACCTTCACCACACGGACTGCAGCGGTTCAAGGCAGCAGCTCACCACCACCTTCTCGAGGGCAACTAGGCCCAGAACCCATGAATGAATAAAAAAAATTAATCCCTTGTGTCTCTTTTCCAACTAAAATTAGGGGGTTTAGTTAATACTGAGGAGGACTGCAACACAATACAGGAAGACATTAATAAACTTGCAGAATGTGCGTTGTACGAAAGACTGATTCTTATACATGTTATTACTAAAAACATCCAAGTGAGTGTAGAATAGTGAGCTTCACATTAACCAAGTATCTATATTCAGTGTGACCTGTAATGACTTGTGCATAAATTGCTACGCTTGCTCAAAATGTAACTGCAAAGATAGCCAGGACTAGTCAAGACTAGTTCTGATAACAGACAGTTACGCAGTTTACGAGGCCTCGTTCTGCTTGTACCAGGGAAGCTAGAATGAGAGAGATAAGGTCAATTCCAATGAGGTGAAGAACAATAAACAAGATAACGATGAACAGGGTAAAGTTGTAGGAAAAATACTGGAAAGGCGGGGCCAAGATGCTACCCTTAGTCTGAGTGACAATGGTATTTTGACCATTAGAATCAATTTAAAACAACAACAACAACCTGTATTTATATAGCACCTTTAATGTAGTAAAACATCCCAAGGCGCTTCACAGGAGTATTTTAAGACAATAAATTTGACACCGATCCACCTAAGGATAGAAACATAGAAACATAGAAACTAGGAGCAGGAGTAGGCCATTCGGCCCGTCGAGCCTGCTCCACCATTCAATACGATCATGGCTGATCATCCAAATCCAGTACCCTGTCCCTGCTTTCTCACACAGAATCCCCATCGAGCCTGCACCGACACATATCCCACCCTATCCCCGTAACCCCACGTATTTAATTCCCCCTAACATATCCCTTCCTATCCTATCCCCGTAACCCCACATATTTAATCCCCCCCCTAACAATAAGGGTCAATTTATCATAGCCAAATCAACCTAACCCGCACATTTTTGGACTGTGGGAGGAAACCGGAGCACCCGGAGGAAACCCACGCAGACACGGGGAGAATGTGCAAACTCCACACAGACAGTCACCCGAGGCCAGATTCGAACCCGGGTCCCTGGCGCTGTGAGGCACCAGTGCTAACCACTATGCCACCGTGTTGCCCAATTAGGGCAGGTGACCAAAAACTTGGTCAAAGAGGTAGGTTTTAAGGAGCGTAATAAAGGAGGAAAGAGATATAGCGCGGCGGAGAGGTTTAGGGAGGGAATTCCAGAGCTTAGGGCCTCGGCAATAGAAGACACGGCCACCAAATGTTGAGCGATTATAATCAGGGATGCTCAAAAAAGGGCAGAATTAGAGGATCACAGATATCTTGGGGCGGGGGTTGTGGGGCTGAAGGAGATTACAGAGACAGGGAGGGGCGAGGCCATGGAGGGATTTGAAAACAAGGATGAGAATTTTGAAATCGAGGCGCTGCTTAACCTGGAGCCAATGTAGGTCAGCGAGCACAGGGGTGATGGGTGAACGGGACTTGGTGCGAGTTAGGACACGGGCAGCCGAGTTTTGGATGACCTCAAGTTTACATAGGGTGGAATGTGGGAGGCCGGCCAGGAGAGCATTGGAATAGTCGAGTCTAGAGGTAACAAAGGCATGGATGAGGGTTTCAGCAGCGGATGAGCTGAGGCAGGGGCGGAGACGGGTGATGTTACGGAGGTGGAAGTAGACGGTCTTTGTTATGCTGCGGATATGTGGTCGGAAGCTCATTTCAGGGTCAAATATGACACCAAGGTAGCGAACAGTCTGGTTCAGCCTCAGACAGATGTTAGGGAGAGGGATGGAGTCAGTGGCTAGGGAACGGAGTTTGTGGCGGGGACTGAAAACAATGGCTTCGGTCTTCCCAATATTTAATTAGAGAACATTTTTGCTCATCCAGAACTGTATGTCGGACAAGCAGTCTGACAATTTAGACACCGTGGAGGGGTCGAGAGAAGTGGTGGTGAGGTAGAGCTGGGTGTCGTCAGCGTACATGTGGAAACTGACGCTGTGTTTTCGGATGATGTCGCCAAGGGGCAACATGTAGATGAGAAATAGGAGGGGGCCAAGGATAGATCCTTGGGGGGACACCAGAGGTAACGATGCGGGAGTGGAAAGAGAAGCCGTTGCAGGTGATTCTCTGGTTACGATGAGATAGATAAGAATGGAACCAGGTGAGTGCAGTCCCTCCCAGCTGGACAACGGTGGAGAGGTATTGGAGAAGGATGGAGTGGTCAACCGTGTCAAAGGCTGCAGACAAGTCAAGAAGGACGAGGAGGGATAGTTTACCTTTGTCACAGTCACAAAGGATGTCATTTGTGACTTTGATGAGAGCCGTTTCGGTACTGAGGCAAGGGCGGAAACCTGATTGGAGGGATTCAAACATGGAACTGCGGGGAAGGTGGGCACGGATTTGGGAGGTGACAACACGTTCAAGGACTTTGGAGAGGAAAGGGAGGTTGGAGATGGGGCGGTAGTTTGCAAGGACGGAGGGGTCAAGGGTTGGTTTTTTGAGGAGAGGGGTGATGACGGCAGATTTGAGGGAGAGGGAGACAGTACCTGAGGAGAGAGAACCGTTAACAATGTCCGCTAACGTAGGAGCCAGGAAAGGAAGTTGGGTGGTCAGCAGTTTGGTGGGAATAGGGTCGAGGGAGCAGGAAGTGGGTCTCATGGACAAGATGAGCGCGGAGAGGTCATGAGGGGAGATCGGAGAGAAACTGGAGAAAGATGTGAGTTCAGGGCTAGGACAGGGGGGAATCTTAGAGGAAGTTTGGCCCAGTGGGCTAGGGGAAGGAAGGGAAGTGGCAGAGGCAGCTGAATGGATGTTCTCAATCTTAGAGACAAAGAAGTCCATGAGCTCCTCACACTTGTTATCGGAGGTGAGGGTGGAGGAGACGGGGGAGAGGGGTTTAAGAAGACGGTTAGCAGTAGAGAATAGGAGCCGGGGTTTATCTTTGCATTCCAGAATGATTCTGGAATAGTGAGCAATTTTGGCAGACGAGAGCAGGGCCCGATAATGCTTTATGTGGTCCAGCCAGATCTGGCGGTGAATGGCTAAACCAGTTGTCCGCCATATCCGTTCAAGTCTGCGTCCCTTGGACTTAAGGGAGCGAAGATGAGAGCCGTACCAGCGGGAACGGCCAGGGTGAGGGAGGGTAATTGTTTTAGTAGGGACTAGGGCATCAAAGATAGTGGTGAGGGTGTGGTTGAGCAGATCGGTAGCTGCAGAAATGTCCTGGTGAATGGAGGGCCAGAGGCTGGACAGGTGGGATTTCATAAGTCCAGTTGTAAGTTAAAAAGGTGATTTTGTTAAAGACCATATATGGACACTGGCCAAACCAACTGTTGATAAGAAAAGGGTTAAAACCTCGATACTCAAAGAACAACTTCACACAGACGTACTGCGAGGACAAAGGAACAGACTGAAGATGACGTCATCTGTGTCCGAGAGGTTCCAGAGACCAAGAGCTGTGAGCTACTCGTTAAACTATCGCCTGTTGTTCAGTATATTAATAAATCTGATCTATTGCTCAAACATACTGGCTGCTGCCTATTGGTGTCTTGGCCAAGAACTCAGAGATCATCAAGATCTTACAGCTTGTAATTGGCAAATTAACTTCAACATAGATAAATGTGAGGTGGTACATTTTGGTAGGAAGAATAAGGAGGTCACATACTCCGTGGAAATAAGTGTCTAAATGGGGTAGAGGAGCAGAAGGATCTGGGGGTACAGATACACAAATCACTAAAAGTAGCGACGCAGGTTAATAAGACCATAAAATAGCAAACCAAGCTCTGGGGTTCATTTCTAGAGGGATAGAATTGAAAAGCAGAGAAGTTGTGTTAAACTTGTATCGAACCTTGGTTAGACCACACGGAGCACTGGGAACAGTTCTGGTCTCCAGATTATAAAAAGGATATAGAGGCACTGGAGAAGGTGCAAAAAAGATTCACAAGGATGATACCAGAACTGAGAGGTTACACCGATCAGGAAAGATTGAACAGGCTGGGGCTCTTATCTCTAGAAAAGAGAAGACTGAGGGGTGACCCAATAGAGGTCTTTTAGATTATGAAAGGGTTCCATAGGGTAGACGTAGAGAAGATGTTTCCACTTGTGGGTGAGAGCAGAACTAGGGGCCATCAATATAAGATAGTCACTAATAAATCTAATAGGGAATTCAGGAGAAACTTCTTTACCCAGAGAGTGGTGAAGGGGAAGCTGGATAAACACACGAGGGAGAAAGGAATAGAAGGTTAGGTCGATGGGGTGAGATGAAGAGGGGTGGGAGGAGGCTCATGTGGAGCATAAACACCAGCACAGACCAGTTGGGCCAAATGGCCTGTTTCTGTGCTGTAGACTCGATGTAACTCGACGAAACCAATAATTCATGGAGATAAACAGCAGCTTCTCGACCAACTGACTAACCACTCAGACCTGTACAGGTGGGGCACTCTCTGGGTGTGAGACGCTCACTGGGATTAGGTACAGGTTCCTCTCTATGAAGCTCTGATGGAACTGGCCCTTGTCAGCTCTGGGTGGACCTGTGAGTGCACCAACTGAGTGTCGCACTCTCCCTGTTGATCATCTGCTGTGCAGGGTGGAGCAGAGAAAGCACAACAACCTCAACACTTGCTTCAAATTCTCTCAATCTCTTATCATTTTGAACAAACTAAGTCAAGGCATGTTCAGTAATTCACTCCAATTAATCTAAAAGCTGAACTCTGACCCTTACCCTTGGTCACAGATCTGAGAGTTAGTGACAGGGGTTAAGCTGAACCTTTCTAAAACACTGGTTGGGCCTCAGCTGGAGTATTGTGTTCAATTCTGGGCACCACACTTTAGGAAGAATGTCAAGGCCTTAGAGAGGGTGCAGAGGAGATTTACTAGAATGATTCACTAGTAACTTCCAAAAGGGAATTGGATAAATATTTGAAAAGGAGACAGTATCGAGTTAACAAGAAACTAACCACCTAGATAAGCATCGAGTTAACTAGAAACTAACCACCGAGATCAGTATTGAGTTAACTAGAAACTAACCACCGAGAACAGTATTGAGTTAACTAGAAACTAACCACCGAGATCAGCATCGACTTAACTAGAAACTAACCACCGAGATCGGCATCGAGTTAACTAGAAACTAACCACCGAGAACAGCATCGAGTTAACTAGAAACTAACCACCGAGAACAGTATCGAGTTAACTAGAAACTAACCACCTAGATAAGCATCGAGTTAACTAGAAACTAACCACCGAGATCAGTATTGAGTTAACTAGAAACTAACCACCTAGATAAGCATCGAGTTAACTAGAAACTAACCACCGAGATCAGTATTGAGTTAACTAGAAACTAACCACCATGAACAGTATTGAGTTAACTAGAAACTAACCACCGAGATCAGCATCGACTTAACTAGAAACTAACCACCGAGAACAGTATCGAGTTAACTAGAAACTAACCACCGAGAACGGCATCGAGTTAACTAGAAACTAGCCACCGAGAACAGCATCGAGTTAACTAGAAACTAACCACCGAGAACAGTATCGAGTTAACTGGAAACTAACCACCTAGATAAGCATCGAGTTAACTAGAAACTAACCACCGAGATCAGTATTGAGTTAACTAGAAACTAACCACCGAGAACAGTATTGAGTTAACTAGAAACTAACCACCGAGATCAGCATCGACTTAACTAGAAACTAACCACCGAGATCGGCATCGAGTTAACTAGAAACTAACCACCGAGATCAGTATTAAGTTAACTAGAAACTAACCACCGAGAACAGTATCGAGTTAACTAGAAACTAACCACCTAGATAAGCATCGAGTTAACTAGAAACTAACCACCGAGATCAGTATTGAGTTAACTAGAAACTAACCACCGAGAACAGTATTGAGTTAACTAGAAACTAACCACCGAGATCAGCATCGACTTAACTAGAAACTAACCACCGAGATCGGCATCGAGTTAACTAGAAACTAACCACCGAGATCAGTATTGAGTTAACTAGAAACTAACCACCGAGAACAGTACTGAGTTAACTAGAAACTAACCACCGAGAACAGAATCGAGTTAACTAGAAACTAACCACCGAGATCGGCATCGAGTTAACTAGAAACTAACCACCGAGAACAGCATCGAGTTAACTAGAAACTAACCACCAAGATCAGTATTGAGTTAACTAGAAACTAACCACCGAGAACAGTATTGAGTTAACTAGAAACTAACCACCGAGAACGGCATCGAGTTAACTAGAAACTAACCACCGAGAACAGAATCAAGTTAACTAGAAACTAACCACCGAGAACAGCATCGAGTTAACTAGAAACTAACCACCGAGAAAAGCATCGAGTTAACTAGAAACTAACCACAGAGAAAGGCATCGAGTTAACTAGAAACTAACCACCGAGAACAGCATCGAGTTAACTAGAAACTAACCACCAAGATCAGTATTGAGTTAACTAGAAACTAACCACCGAGAACAGTATTGAGTTAACTAGAAACTAACCAGCGAGAACGGCATCGAGTTAACTAGAAACTAACCACCGAGAACAGCATCGAGTTAACTAGAAACTAACCACCGAGAACGGCATCGAGTTAACTAGAAACTAACCACCGAGAACAGAATCGAGTTAACTAGAAACTAACCACCGAGATCAGCATCGAGTTAACTAGAAACTAACCACCGAGAACAACATCGAGTTAACTAGAAACTAACCACCGAGAACGGCATCGAGTTAACTAGAAACTAACCACCGAGAACAGAATCAAGTTAACTAGAAACTAACCACCGAGAACAGCATCGAGTTAACTAGAAACTAACCACCGAGAAAAGCATCGAGTTAACTAGAAACTAACCACAGAGAAAGGCATCGAGTTAACTAGAAACTAACCACCAAGATCAGTATTGAGTTAACTAGAAACTAACCACCGAGAACAGTATTGAGTTAACTAGAAACTAACCAGCGAGAACGGCATCGAGTTAACTAGAAACTAACCACCGAGAACAGCATCGAGTTAACTAGAAACTAACCACCGAGAACGGCATCGAGTTAACTAGAAACTAACCACCGAGAACAGAATCGAGTTAACTAGAAACTAACCACCGAGATCAGCATCGAGTTAACTAGAAACTAACCACCGAGAACAGCATCAAGTTAACTAGAAACTAACCACCGAGAACGGCATTGAGTCAACTGGAAACTAACCACCGAGAACAGCATCAAGTTAACTAGAAACTAACCACCGAGATCAGCATCAAGTTAACTAGAAACTAACCACCGAGAACAGTATCGAGTTAACTAGAAACTAACCACCGAGATCAGCATCAAGTTAACTTGAAACTAACCACCGAGAACAGCATCAAGTTAACTAGAAACTAACCACCGAGAACAGCATCGAGTTAACTAGAAACTAACCACCGAGAACAGCAGAGTTAACCAGAAACTAACCACCGAGAACAGCATCGAGTTAACTAGAAACTAACCACCGAGAACAGCAGAGTTAACCAGAAACTAACCACCGAGAACAGCATCGAGTTAACTAGAAACTAACCACCGAGAACAGCATCAAATTAACTAGAAACTAACGATTGAGATCAGCATCAAGTTAACTAGAAACTAACCACCGAGAACAGTATCGAGTTAACTAGGAACTAACGATTGAGATCAGCATCAAGTTAACTAGAAACTAACCACCGAGATCAGCATTGAGTTAACTAGAGACTGATGACTGAGAACGAGTTAACTAGAAACTAACCACCGAGATCAGCATTGAGTTAACTAGAGACTGACAACCGAGAACGAGTTAACTAGAGACTAACCACCGAGATCAGCATTGAGTTAACTGGAGACTAACCACCGAGATCAGCCTATTCCAAGTTTAAAAGGCAGCTGGAGAGCCAGTGGAAGGAAGCATTTGTGGACATGTTGGAAAGCTGACCTGATCGGGGGGAAATCATTCTCCTGACCGTATCTGGAATTGTGGTCAGCAGTCAGAGAGCCACAGAAAGAGCTCCTTCGTTTCCAGCGGCGATCCTACGTTTGTGCTTTGCCTCTTTTCCTGTATGACGCTCGGAGCCTCTGAGCCCAGTGTCTGGGCCCGGCACACAGTGAGCCTATTGTTCAGTCACACTGTGAGCACCAGAATCCTGGGAGTTCTCAGTAACAGCACCGACTAACTCCTTCATTTCACAGAAACTCCTGCACAACACCAGCCCCTCCCCCCGCCTGTACGTTCAGTATGCGAGACGGCAGCTCACTGCTCTGCTCCAGACGTGATTCCAACCCAAATACTGGGAGCAGCAAGTCCGAACCTGACCAGCACACTCGCTAATTCAGAGACTCCTCACACGGCAGTGACGAGAACTTTAAATCCACTGACTCACTTCAAACAGGACATTCGATTTCACTCACACCCTTTGACAGTTTTAGTCTCACATTTTGTAACAATTCTACTCCCCTCACACACCGCGCTTCACTTCATGGCTGAGCAGCCAGCCATCCACCGACTGCCCAGAGTCTGCTGCTGATCCCTGGGAATCTCACCCAGCAACTTACCCTCACTGGAGCCGTTACCACATGCAGTGGCCTCAATCCGTCCGTGTGGCGCAACATTGCACACTGCAACCACCCTCCATGCAAACACACTCCTCACTCTCAGTGACAATCTTAAATCAATCATCTCTTATCACGGACTCCCCAACCAGAGGGGACAGACTTTCCCCATTCACGATCAAAGCCCTTCATAAATTTAAAACCCCAATTAAATCTCCTCTTGGCCTTTCCCGAGCCAGTACAAATAGTCCCAAAATCTTAGATCTCCCTTCACTTGGGTGGAAAAAAGGGAGCGGGCGCGGGGAGTGTGGGGAGCGGGCGAGGGGAGCGGGAGCGGGCGCGGGGAGCGGGCGCGGGGAGTGCGGGCGAGGGGAGCGGGGGGAGCGAGTGCGGGGAGCGGGCACGGGGAGTGCGGGCGGGGGCAGCGAGTGCGGGGAGCGGGCGCGGGGAGCGGGCGCGGGGAGTGCGGGCGAGGGGAGCGGGGGGAGCGAGTGCGGGGAGCGGGCACGGGGAGTGCGGGCGGGGGCAGCGAGTGCGGGGAGCGGGCACGGGGAGTGCGGGCGAGGGGAGCGGGGGGAGCGAGTGCGGGGAGCGGGCACGGGGAGTGCAGGCGAGGGGAGCGGGGGGAGCGAGTGCGGGGAGCAGGCATGGGGAGTGCGGAGCGGGCGACGGGCGTAGGGAGAGCGGGTGCGGGGAGCGGGCGACGGGCACGGGGAGCGGGTGCATGGCGTGGGGGGAGCGGGCGCGGGGAGCGGGCATGTAAACTTTATCCAGTCAACCAGAACCGTAAAGTTTTCTCATCCATGCACAAAACAGAAAGTCTCCGCCCGCCTGAGTCCAAAACCTCTTTAAAACTGTCTAAATCCGATCGCTATGGTAACAGTCCCTGGGAATCGCTTCAACAATCCTTCGGTTCCTCTCTGCAGCTTTAGATTTCTTCACAGCCCCTCGCGCACTTCAGGCCCAGCAACCAAAGGGAGCTTGCTCCGGCCGGGATCCGGGTCGGGGCAAAGGTCGTCTCACTTCACTTCACAACAACTTTCTTCCGTCAACAGTTTAATCAGAGACTGACCGCGGGAGGGGCCAGGAGAGGGGCCGGAACAGACTGGGGGAGGGGCCGGAACGGGTCGGGGGAGGGGCCTGGACGGACCAGGGGATGGACCGGGGGAGGGGGCTGGGGGAGGGGCCGGGGAGGGGCTGGGACGGACTGGGGGAGGGGCTGGGACGGACTGGGGGAGGGGCCGAGACGGACCGGGGGAGGGGCTGGGGAAGTTACCGGGACGGACCGGGGGAGGGGCCTGGACAGACCGGGGGAGGGGCTGGGGGAGGGGCCGGGACGGACCGGGGGAGGGGCTGGGACGGACCGGGGGAGGGGCCGGGGGAGGGGCTGGGTCGGACTGGGGGCGGGGCCGGGAGAGACTGGGGTAGGGGCTGGGGGAGGGACCGGGACGAGCCAGGGGAGGGGCCGGGACGGACCGGGGGAGGGGGAGTGGCCGGGACGGACCGGGGGAGTGGCCGGGACGGACCGGGGGAGGGACCGGGAGGGGCTGGGGAAGGGACCGGGAGGGGCTGGGGGAGGGACCGGGAGGGGCTGGGGGAGGGGGAGGGGCCGGGACGGACCGGGGGAGGGGCTGGGGGAGGGACCGGGATGGGCCGGGGGAGGGGCCGGGACGGACCGGGGGAGGGGGCTGGGGGAGGGGCCGGGACGGACCGTGGGAGGGGCTGGGGGAGACCGGGGGAGGGGCTGGGACAAACTGGGGGCGGGGCGGGGCTGGGACAGACTGGGGGCGGGGCTGGGGGAGGGGCCGGGACAGACCGGGGGAGGGGCTGGGAAAGACTGGGGGAGGGTCCGGGACGGGCCGGGTGAGGGGCCGGGACGGGCCGGGTGAGGGGCCGGGACGGGCCGGGTGAGGGGCCGGGACGGGCCGGGTGAGGGGCCGGGACGGACCGGGGGAGGGGCCAGGACGGACCGGGGGAGGGGCCAGGACGGACCGGGGGAAGGGCTGGGGGAGGGAACGGGATGGGACGGCGGAGGGGCTTGGGAGGGGCTGGGACAGACTGGGGGAGGGACCGGAACGGGCCGGGGGAGGGGCCGGGATGGGCCGGGGGAGGGGCTAGGCCGGGGGCGGGGCCGGGAGGGGCCAGGGGAGGGGCCGGGACGGGCCGGGGTTGGGGGCCGGGACGGGCCGGGGGAGAGGCCGGGACGGGCGAGGAGGCCGGGACGGGCGAGGGGGCCGGGGGAGGGACCGGGAGGGGCTGGGGAAGGGACCGGGAGGGGCTGGGGGAGGGGGAGGGGCCGGGACGGACCAGGGGAGGGGCTGGGGGAGGGACCGGGATGGGCCGGGGGAGGGGCCGGAACGGACCGGGGGAGGGGGCTGGGGGAGGGGCCGGGACGGACCGGGGGAGGGGGCTGGGGGAGGGGCCGGGACGGACCGTGGGAGGGGCTGGGGGAGACCGGGGGAGGGGCTGGGACAAACTGGGGGCGGGGCTGGGACAGACTGGGGGCGGGGCTGGGGGAGGGGCCGGGACAGACCGGGGGAGGGGCTGGGAAAGACTGGTGGAGGGGCTGGGGGAGGGTCCGGGACGGGCCGGGTGAGGGGCCGGGACGGGCCGGGTGAGGGGCCGGGACGGGCCAGGGGAGGGGCCGGGACGGACCGGGGGAGGGGCCAGGACGGACCGGGGGAAGTGCTGGGGGAGGGAACGGGATGGGACGGCGGAGGGGCTTGGGAGGGGCTGGGACAGACTGGGGGAGGGACCGGAACGGGCCGGGGGAGGGGCCGGGATGGGCCGGGGGAGGGGCTAGGCCGGGGGAGGGGCCGGGAGGGGCCAGGGGAGGGGCCGGGACGGGCCGGGGTAGGGGGCCGGGACGGGCCGGGGGAGAGGCCGGGACGGGCGAGGAGGCCGGGACGGGCGAGGGGGCCGGGACGGGCCGGGGGAGGGGCCGGGACGGGCGCCGGGACGGGCCGGGGGAGGGGGAGGGGCCGTGACGGGAGGGGGCCGGGCCGGGGGAGGGGCCGGGACGGGCCGTGGGAGGGGCTGGGACAGACCGGGGGAGGGGCGTGCCGGGGGAGGGGCCGGGACGGGCCGGGGGAGGGGCCGGGCCAGGGGAGGGGCCGGGCCGCGGGAGGGGCTGGGGGAGGGACCGGGGGAGGGGCCGGGACGGACCGGGGGTGGGGCCGGGACGGACCGGGGGAGGGGCTGGGGGAGGGACCGGGAGGGGCTGGGGGAGGGGCCGGGACGGACTGGGGGAGGGGCTGGTGGAGGGGTTGTGCTGGGGGAGGGGCCGGGATTGGGAGCTAGCCAGGGGTCGAAATGCTAATCTGTTGTTGCATCTCCCATCCTCCAGAAACATCAAGTCATCCAACACTCGGCTGCCCGTGTCCTAACTCGCACCGAGTCCCGGTCACCCCTCACCCCTGTGCTCGCTGACCTACATTGGCTCCCGGTCCGGCAACGCCTCAATTTCAAAATTCTCATCCTTGTTTCCAAATCCCTCCCTGGCCTCGACCCTCCCTGTCTCTGTAACCTCCTCCAGCACTTGGAGAGCACTCAGTAATGGAGGGAAGGCTTTGCGAGGAACAGAAGCGGGCAGAGGGTCAAGGGTCAAGGACCAGCAGCCAGAACGATGGCACTTCCTGTCATTGTACAACTTCCTGCAGACAGAGCGAATAACCGAGGCCCCAAGATATTCACATAATAAACAGCGAGACACAGACAGACAGAGAGAGAGACAGAGAGAGAGACAGAGACAGAGAGACAGAGACAGAGACAGAGAGAGACAGACAGAGAGAGAAAAACAACTTGCATTTATATAACATAAGAACATAAGAAATAGGAGCAGGAGTCGGCCATTCGGCCCCTTCGAGCTTGCTCCACCATTCAATGAGATCGTGGCTGATCTTTTTCCTCATCTCCACTTTCCTGCACTATCCCCATATCCCGATTCCCTTAATATTCGAAAATCTATCGATCTCTGTCTTGAATATACTCAACGACTGAGCCTCCACAGCCCTCTGGGGTAGAGAATTCCAAAGATTCACCACCCTCTGAGTGAAGAAATTTCTCCTCCTCTCAGTCCTAAATGGCCGACCCCTTATTCTGAGACTGACCCCTGGTTCTAGACTCTTCAGCCAGGGGAAACATCCTCCCTGTCAAGCCCTGTAAGAATTTTGTATGTTTCAATGAGATCACCTCTCATTCTTCTAAACTCCAGAGAATACAGGCCGAGTCTCCTCAATAACTGTGGAAGATTGTGGCCAGAGCCTCCGCAATTTCCAGCCGTACTTCCCTCAGTAATCTAGGATGCATCCCATCCGGACCGGGTGACTTTTCTACTTTGAGGACCACCAACCTTTTAAGTACCTCCTCCTTATCTATTTTTATCCTGTCCAATATCGTTACTGCCTCCTCCTTTACTGCTACATTGGCAGCATCCTCTTCTCTGGTGAAGACAGATGCCAAGTACTCATTTAGTGCCTCAGCCACGCCCTCTGCCTCCACAAGAAGATCTCCTTTTTGGTCCCTAATCAGCCCCACCCTTCCTCTGACTACCCTTTTACTATTTATATGTTTATGAAAGACTTTTGGGTTCCCTTTTATGTTACTGCTAATCTATTCTCATACTCCCTCTTTGCCCCCCTTACTCCCTTTTTCAGTTTTCCTCTGTACCTTTTGTATTCAGCTTGATTCTCTACTGAATTATGAGCCTGACATTTATCATAAGCCTCCTTTTTCTGTTTTATTTTAATCTCTATATCTTTAGTCCAGGGAGCTCCAGCTTTGGATGCCCTTCCTTGTCCCATCTCCTCTTTGAAGGCCTCCCATTGCTCATTTATTGTTTTACACGATAATCTTTGTTTCCATTCTACCTGGGCTGAAGAGAAGGGTCTCACCCGGTGCTGGGTCAGGGGTTAGGTGAGCGGTCAGCAGGTCACTCCCGCTCTCCCAGTCAGGGTCAGGGGGCACCAGGTCACTCCCACTCTTCACTTTCTGGTTCAGTAGCCCACTGCAGTCTGAATGTTGAGGAGTTCTTGGTGTCTCATTAAACACTCTGCACACAGCATCAAATCAGGTCACACTGAGCTGGCCCTCACCAAGATATCACGAGAATCCAGAAAGCAAACACCTCGATATTAATAAACTCATTCAACACATTCCGGGAACGTCAGAAATTCTCCATGTTCCAGAAACCGATTCCAGGTCACCGCCTTCGCACTTCAAGAAAACAAGTTATAGAAAGAAGGGAGCAGTGGGGAGGATCCCTGCAAATGGAGAGGTGGAGGGGGAGAGGGAGAGGGGAGGGAGAGGGGAGGGAGAGGGAGAGGGGGTGGGGGAAGAGGGGGTGGGGGAGAGCCATGGGTGTAATTTTTGTTTGTTTTATGTTTGTAAACTATTCACATTTTGGCGAATTGCTCTTTAAATTTCCCCGAACCCAATCATCAATCCCCCTCCCATAGCCAATCATTGAGCAGGTGCCTGTCTCCATATTTGTGTGTGTTTGTTGGTCAGACTGTCCTGTGATTGGTGGGACTGCCCTGCGATTGGTGGGACTGCCCTGCGACTGGTGGGACTGCCCTGCGATTGGTGGGACTGCCCTGCGATTGGTGGGACTGCCCTGCGATTGGTGGGACTGCCCTGCGATTGGTGGGACTGCCCTGCGACTGGTGGGACTGCCCTGCGATTGGTGGGACTGCCCTGCGATTGGTGGGACTGCCCTGCGACTGGTGGGACTGCCCTGCGACTGGTGGGACTGCCCTGCGACTGGTGGGACTGCCCTGCGACTGGTGGGACTGCCCTGCGACTGGTGGGACTGCCCTGCGACTGGTGGGACTGCCCTGCGACTGGTGGGACTGCCCTGCGATTGGTGGGACTGCCCTGCGACTGGTGGGACTGCCCTGCGACTGGTGGGACTGCCCTGCGATTGGTGGGACTGCCCTGCGATTGCTGGGACTGCCCTGCGATTGGTGGGACTGCCCTGCGATTGGTGGGACTGCCCTGCGATTGGTGGGACTGCCCTGCGATTGGTGGGACTGCCCTGCGACTGGTGGGACTGCCCTGCGACTGGTGGGACTGCCCTGCGATTGGTGGGACTGCCCTGCGATTGGTGGGACTGCCCTGCGACTGGTGGGACTGCCCTGCGATTGGTGGGACTGCCCTGCGACTGGTGGGACTGCCCTGCGATTGGTTGGATTCTGTTTGCCAACCATTTGAAGTTAAAGAATGGGAGAGACAAAATAAAGTGAGAAGCGGCCTCAAGTCTGTGCTCACTGTGGAGCTCGGACTCTTCCCGTGCACAGATTCTGCCACCATCCCAGACAAGGTGTTTAGCTTCCTGGGCCTGAACTCCACATGTCCTCAACTAAATAAGATTGGAACTTGAGTTCAGGAAGCTCGTCCATGACATCAGTTTTTTTTATTCGTTCATGGGATGTGGGCGTCGCTGGCAAGGCCAGCATTTATTGCCCATCCCTAGTTGCCCTTGAGAAGGTGGTGGTGAGCCGCCTTCTTGAACCGCTGCAGTCCGTGTGGTGAAGGTACTCCCACAGTGCTGTTTGGGAGGGAGTTCCAGGATTTTGACCCAGCAACGATGAAGGATCGGCGATATACTTCCAAGTCAGGATGGTGTGTGACTTGGAGGGGAACTTGGAGGTGATGGTGTTCCCAGGCACCTGCTGCCCTTGTCCTTCTGGGCGGTAGAGGTCGCGGATTTTTTGGGAGGTGCTGTTGAAGAAGCCTTGGCAAGTTGCTGCAGTGCATCTTGTTGTTCAAGTCCCAGAAAACAGTCAATCACTTAACAGCCACCCGACAATATACATTGTAGCACAGGCACGATGGGCTGAAAGGCCTCCTGCTGTGCTGTAAGATTCTAGAACGACTAAAACCCAACACCCCCGATATTAACCCAACAGCCCCGATATTAACCCAACAGCCCCGATATTAACCTATCCGCAGCCTGAGCCAAGTCTTCGATCCGATTTTAACGTTGAATTAATGGGGATGGGAGAATGTCGATTCTCCTCTGGTGATGAGGATCGGAGAGATGTGACATCTCTTGCGAGGAGGTCTTGTCTTTCACAGATGAGCCCAATTGGCTGGGCTTGTGGTCTAGTTCACAGGCATGTCATTGGCTTGCCTTGAGCACATGGCTGTGATTGGTGGAGGATTGGTGCAGGTTGAGTAGAGAGGCAGCGAGAGCGGACTGATGGATTGGACACAGGGTGTGTCAATGGAGGATTGACTCAGTCCATCACTCCGCTCTACGTTGCCTCCAGATGTAACCTGCTCCAACCCTCCCCAATCACAGCCATGGAGGCAGGTCACACGGCCCCCGACTGGGAAATGGCTGCCAGGAACAATGGGCAGTCAGCTTGTCCCCTCCCCGCCCATGAAATATCGCACCGTCTGTTCAGGTCAAGGCTCCAGATTTTGATCAACAAATAACCCTAACCCTGGAGGATTAGTGTCACCAAACTCAAGCTGCCTCATTGTTCCGCTGGGAGTCCTGAGAAACTCCATTGTCCGATCTTGGAGCAGGGATTACCTGGTGATAGTAGTAATCTTCATACTCTTGCTCATACCGAGTCACAGGCGTGTTCTTCACACACAGTCCGATGTCTAACAGGTCCTCACACCCTGTGAACACAAACAGAACCACAATTAAACATGGCCAGATGTGTTGGTGATCGTGGTCAATGAGACTAAACAGCTGGATCTCATTAGCAGGCAAGCCAGCACCCGTAGTCTAGCACAATTACTAGAAAACCAGCACAATTACTAGTTAACTAGCACAATTACTAGTTAACTAGCACAATTACTAGTTAAATACCTACGAGTTCATAGAACAGCTTCAGCTCAGCTGCTGCTGAAACCCTCATCAGTGCCTTTGTTACCTCGAGACTCGACCATTCCATCGCTCTCCAGGCCGGCCTCCCATCTTCCACCCTCCGTAAACTTGAGGTCATCCAAAACTCTGTTCCTCATATCCTAACTCGCACCAAGTCCCGTTCACCCCTCACCCCTGTGCTCGAATCTTGGCCTCTTGTGCATCCCCGATTTCCATCGCTCCATCATAGGAAGCCGTGCCTTCAGCTGCCTGGGCCCTAAGCTCTGGAATTCCCTTCTTAAACCTCTCCGCCTCTCTCTCTCCTTTAAGACGCTCCTTAAAACCTCCCTCTTTCCCTGTCATAATATCTCCTTATGTGGCTCAGTATCAAATTTTGTTTGATAATCGCTCCTGTGAAGCACCTTGGGAGGTTTTACTACATTAAAGGCGCTGTATAAATACAAGTTGTTGATGTTAAAATACCATGAGGGGAAAGTAAAACAATTAGGAAGGACACCGGGGAAAGGCTCCAGTCATTACAGTCTGAGGCAGGTCAGGAAGAAACAGTAGAGGCTTCAACACAACGATTCAAACAAAGCGGTCAGGGAGATAACCGTGTCTGTGACTGACTCTCACTGGGGTACAGTTCCACAGACACTGACTCTCACTGGGGTACAGTTGCACAGGCACTGACTCTCACTGGGGTGCAGTTCCACAGACACTGTCTCTCACTGGGGAACAGTTCCACAGACACTGACTCTCACTGGGGTACAGTTGCACAGGCACTGACTCTCACTGGGGTACAGTTCCACAGACACTGACTCTCACTGGGGTACAGTTCCACAGACACTGACTCTCACTGGGGTACAGTTCCACAGACACTGACTCTCACTGGGATACAGTTCCACAGACACTGACTCTCACTGGGGTACAGTTCCACAGACACTGACTCTCACTGGGATACAGTTCCACACACACTGACTCTCACTGGGGTACAGTTCCACAGACACTGACTCTCACTGGGGTACAGTTCCACAGACACTGACTCTCACTGGGATACAGTTCCACAGACACTGACTCTCACTGGGGTACAGTTCCACAGACACTGACTCTCACTGGGATACAGTTCCACAGACACTGACTCTCACTGGGGTACAGTTCCACAGACACTGACTCTCACTGGGATACAGTTCCACAGACACTGACTCTCACTGGGGTACAGTTCCACAGACACTGACTCTCACTGGGGTACAGTTCCACAGACACTGACTCTCACTGGGATACAGTTCCACAGGCACTGACTCTCACTGGAGTACAGTTCCACAGACACTGACTCTCACTGGGGTACAGTTCCACAGGCACTGACTCTCACTGGGGTACAGTTCCACAGACACTGACTCTCACTGGGGTACAGTTCCACAGACACTGACTCTCACTGGGGTACAGTTCCACAGGCACTGACTCTCACTGGGGTACGGGTTCCACACACACTGACTCTCACTGGGGTACAGTTCCACAGACACTGACTCTCACTGGGGTACAGTTCCACAGACACTGACTCTCATTGGGGTACAGTTCCGCAGACACTGACTCTCACTGGGGTACAGTTCCACAGACACTGACTCTCACTGGGGTACAGTTCCACAGACACTGACTCTCACTGGGGTACAGGTCAACACGCAGTGAGTGGTAGCAGGGTATTTGACCCTGGGAGAGCTGGCAGTGTGGCCCGGTGTTTCCCAGACACTGTGCAGCAAACAGATCCAGGAATTCTGCTAGGTTTTTCCTTGCAAACTTCACTTGCAACCCTCCCCCCACCACCTGCCCCATCCCTCCCCCGCCATCTGCCCCATCCCTCCCCCGCTGCCCCCATTCCCCCGAGACCAGCGATGGATGGGGGTGATGGTCTCCCTCCCCCGCTTCCCCCAGACCAGCGATGGATGGGGGCGATGGTCTCCCTCCCCCGCTCCCCCCATTCCCCCGAGACCAGCGATGGATGGGGGCGATGGTCTCCCTCCCCCGCTCCCCCCATTCCCCCGAGACCAGCGATGGATGGGGGTGACGGTCTCCCTCCCCCGCTCCCCCCATTCCCCCGAGACCAGCGATGGATGGGGGCGATGGTCTCCCTCCCCCGCTCCCCCCATTCCCCGAGACCAGCGATGGATGGGGGTGACGGTCTCCCTCCCCCGCTCCCCCCAGACCAGCGATGGATGGGGGCGATGGTCTCCCTCCCCCGCTCCCCCCATTCCCCCGAGACCAGCGATGGATGGGGGTGACTGTCTCCCTCCCCCGCTCCCCCTATTCCCCCGAGACCAGCGATGGATGGGGGTGACGGTCTCCCTCCCCCGCTCCCCCCATTCCCCCGAGACCAGCGATGGATGGGGGTGACTGTCTCCCTCCCCCGCTCCCCCTATTCCCCCGAGACCAGCGATGGATGGGGGCGATGGTCTCCCTCCCCCGCTCCCCCCATTCCCTGAGACCAGCGATGGATGGGGGTGACGGTCTCCCTCCCCCGCTCCCCCTATTCCCCCGAGACCAGCGATGGATGGGGGCGATGGTCTCCCTCCCCCGCTCCCCCCATTCCCCGAGACCAGCGATGGATGGGGGTGACGGTCTCCCTCCCCCGCTTCCCCCATTCCCCTGAGACCAGCGATGGATGGGGGTGACGGTCTCCCTCCCCCGCTCCCCCCATTCCCCTGAGACCAGCGATGGGTGGGGGTGACGGTCTCCCTCCCCCGCTCCCCCCATTCCCCCGAGACCAGCGATGGATGGGGGTGACGGTCTCCCTCCCCCGCTCCCCCCATTCCCCCGAGACCAGCGATGGATGGGGGTGACTGTCTCCCTCCCCCGCTCCCCCTATTCCCCCGAGACCAGCGATGGATGGGGGTGACGGTCTCCCTCCCCCGCTCCCCCCATTCCCCCGAGACCAGCGATGGATGGGGGTGACGGTCTCCCTCCCCCGCTCCCCCCAGACCAGCGATGGATGGGGGTGACGGTCTCCCTCCCCCGCTCCCTCCATTCCCCCGAGACCAGCGATGGATGGGGGTGACGGTCTCCCTCCCCCGCTCCCCCCATTCCCCGAGACCAGCGATGGATGGGGGTGACGGTCTCCCTCCCCCGCTCCCCCCATTCCCCCGAGACCAGCGATGGATGGGGGTGACGGTCTCCCTCCCCCGCTCCCCCCGAGACCAGCGATGGATGGGGGTGACGGTCTCCCTCCCCCGCTCCCCCCATTCCCCTGAGACCAGCGATGGATGGGGGTGACGGTCTCCCTCCCCCGCTCCCCCCATTCCCCCGAGACCAGCGATGGATGGGGGCGATGGTCTCCCTCCCCCGCTCCCCCCATTCCCTGAGACCAGCGATGGATGGGGGTGACGGTCTCCCTCCCCCGCTCCCCCCATTCCCCCGAGACCAGCGATGGATGGGGGTGACTGTCTCCCTCCCCCGCTCCCCCTATTCCCCCGAGACCAGCGATGGATGGGGGTGACGGTCTCCCTCCCCCGCTCCCCCCATTCCCCTGAGACCAGCGATGGATGGGGGTGACGGTCTCCCTCCCCCGCTCCCCCCATTCCCCTGAGACCAGCGATGGATGGGGGTGACGGTCTCCCTCCCCCGCTTCCCCCATTCCCCTGAGACCAGCGATGGATGGGGGTGACGGTCTCCCTCCCCCGCTCCCCCCATTCCCCCGAGACCAGCGATGGATGGGGGTGACGGTCTCCCTCCCCCGCTCCCCCCATTCCCCTGAGACCAGTGATGGATGGGGGTGACGGTCTCCCTCCCCCGCTCCCCCCATTCCCCCGAGACCAGTGATGGATGGGGGTGACGGTCTCCCTCCCCCGCTTCCCCCATTCCCCTGAGACCAGCGATGGATGGGGGTGACGGTCTCCCTCCCCCGCTTCCCCCATTCCCGAGACCAGCGATGGATGGGGGTGACTGTCTCCCTCCCCCGCTCCCCCCATTCCCCCGAGACCAGTGATGGATGGGGGTGACGGTCTCCCTCCCCCGCTCCCCCCATTCCCCCGAGACCAGTGATGGATGGGGGTGACGGTCTCCTCCATAGCTGTTGCCCAGATACAGGGGTTGTTGAATGTGTAGGAGCGATGTGCGGGGTGTAAAGTCGAGCTATTTCTCAAGCTCCGATTCTTCCTTACCTTTGATGGCGAAGATTCCGTGACAGAAATCCTGGAAGCTGATACGTCCCAGGTTCCTGGGGTCCAGATACTTGGCCACTTTCTGCAGCTGTGTAAACAGAGAGTTGTCCTTAGTCTCTGTGCTCTGCACCCTCCCACCCTCATCACCACCCAGGTCAAAACTGCCCTCAGGCCAACCGACCAGCGGCCATTATCCCCACTTCCCCCAGCTCATTACCAGGGACTCCGCACTCATCCAGCTTTCCATTTTCCATCACATCACTCCTCCACACAGTACTCTTTCTAACTCACTGCCTGATCAAACACTCCCAGGGCAGGTACAGCACGGGTTAGATACAGAGTAAAGCTCCCTCTACACTGTCCCATCAAACACTCCCAGGGCAGGTACAGCACGGGTTAGATACAGAGTAAAGCTCCCTCTACACTGTCCCATCAAACACTCCCAGGGCAGGTACAGCACGGGTTAGATACAGAGTAAAGCTCCCTCTGCACTGTCCCATCAAACACTCCCAGGGCAGGTACAGCACAGGTTAGATACAGAGTAAAGCTCCCTCTACACTGTCCTACCAAACACTCCCAGGGCAGGTACAGCACGGGGTTAGCTGCAGAGTAAAGCTCCCTCTACACTGTCCCATCAAACACTCCCAGGGCAGGTACAGCACGGGGTTAGATACAGAGTAAAGCTCCCTCTACACTGTCCCCATCAAACACTCCCAGGGCAGGTACAGCACGGGGTTAGATACAGAGTAAAGCTCCCTCTACACTGTCCCCATCAAACACTCCCAGGGCAGGTACAGCACGGGGTTAGATACAGAGTAAAGCTCCCTCTACACTGTCCCCATCAAACACTCCCAGGGCAGGTACAGCACGGGGTTAGATACAGAGTAAAGCTCCCTCTACACTGTCCCATCAAACACTCCCAGGGCAGGTGCAGCACGGGGTTAGATACAGAGTAAAGCTCCCTCTACACTGTCCCATCAAACACTCCCAGGGCAGGTACAGCACGGGTTAGATACAGAGTAAAGCTCCCTCTACACTGTCCCCATCAAACACTCCCAGGGCAGGTACAGCACGGGTTAGATACAGAGTAAAGCTCCCTCTACACTGACCCATCAAACACTCCCAGGACAGGTACAGCACGGGTTAGATACAGAGTAAAGCTCCCTCTACACTATCCCATCAAACACTCCCAGGGCAGGTGCAGCACGGGGTTAGATACAGAGTAAAGCTCCCTCTACACTGACCCATCAAACACTCCCAGGGCAGGTACAGCACGGGTTAGATACAGAGTAAAGCTCCCTCTACACTGTCCCATCAAACACTCCCAGGGCAGGTACAGCATGGGTTAGATACAGAGTAAAGCTCCCTCTACACTGTCCCATCAAACACACCCGGGGCAGGTACAGCACGGGTTAGATACAGAGTAAAGCTCCCTCTACACTGTCCCTTCAAACACTCCCAGGTCAGGAACAGCACGGGTTAGATACAGAGTAAAGCTCCCTCTACACTGTCCCATCAAACACTCCCAGGGCAGGTACAGCACGAGGTTAGATACAGAGTAAAGCTCCCTCTACACTGTCCCATCAATCACTCCCAGGTCAGGTACAGCACGGGTTAGATACAGAGTAAAGCTCCCTCTACACTGTCCCATCAAACACTCCCAGGGCAGGTATGCACGGGTTAGATACAGAGTAAAGCTCCCTCTACACTGTCCCATCAAACACTCCCAGGGCAGGTACAGCACGGGTTAGATACAGAGTAAAGCTCCCTCTACACTGTCCCATCAAACACACCCAGGGCAGGTACAGCACGGGTTAGATACAGAGTAAAGCTCCCTCTACATTGTCCCATCAAACACTCCCAGGACAGGTACAGCACGGGTTAGATACAGAGTAAAGCTCCCTCTACACTGTCCCATCAAACACTCCCAGGGCAGGTATGCACGGGTTAGATACAGAGTAAAGCTCCCTCTACACTGTCCCATCAAACACACCCGGGGCAGGTACAGCACGGGTTAGATACTGAGTAAAGCTCCCTCTACACTGTCCCTTCAAACACTCCCAGGGCAGGAACAGCACGGGTTAGATACAGAGTAAAGCTCCCTCTACACTGTCCCATCAAACACTCCCAGGGCAGGTACAGCATGAGGTTAGATACAGAGTAAAGCTCCCTCTACACTGTCCCATCAATCACTCCCAGGTCAGGTACAGCACGGGTTAGATACAGAGTAAAGCTCCCTCTACACTGTCCCATCAAACACTCCCAGGGCAGGTATGCACGGGTTAGATACAGAGTAAAGCTCCCTCTACACTGTCCCATCAAACACACCCAGGGCAGGTATGCACGGGTTAGATACAGAGTAAAGCTCCCTCCACACTGTCCCATCAAACACACCCAGGGCAGGTACAGCACGGGTTAGATACAGAGTAAAGCTCCCTCTACACTGTCCCATCAAACACTCCCAGGGCAGGTACAGCACGGGTTAGATACAGAGTAAAGCTCCCTCTACACTGTCCCATCAAACACTCCCAGGGCAGGTATGCACGGGTTAGATACAGAGTAAAGCTCCCTCTACACTGTCCCATCAAACACTCCCAGGGCAGGTACAGCACGGGTTAGATACAGAGTAAAGCTCCCTCTACACTGTCCCATCAAACACTCCCAGGACAGGTACAGCACGGGTTAGATACAGAGTAAAGCTCCCTCTACACTGTCCCATCAAACACTCCCAGGGCAGGTATGCACGGGTTAGATAAAGAGTAAAGCTCCCTCTACACTGTCCCATCAAACACTCCCAGGACAGGTACAGCACGGGTTAGATACAGAGTAAAGCTCCCTCTACACTGTCCCATCAAACACTCCCAGGACAGGTACAGCATGGGTTAGATACTCAGTCGAATGAGGGCTCAGTATAACTATGGGACTAGAGCTTGTTGGGTGCTGCGTGTGTTCTGTATGAGACTTTGAGTATGTCTCTTGTTAATAATCTCTGACCGCTTTCTGTATAACCTCAGTAGGAGCTATATGTACCCAATCCTGCGCACAATTTAACAAAACCAACCTGATATCAGTCTGAAATAAATGCACCGAGGAATTTTCTAGGACACTTGCAGATTATTCTTGCACCTTCTCCCTGTGAACTCCTTCACATCATTTCACTCCCCCAGCACCAACTGCTTTCACTGGGAGTCTCTCCCACTTGTTTCCTGCTCTGCCTGTCTGCCCATTGTGCCGTGCCTGATCCTCGTGCTCTATCGCTGTGATAACACGGTGTCTCTGCAGTCTCCCTGCCCCCCAGCATTGTACAGAGCTGAATCTCATCTCCTCTCGATCATTCCTCCAGCTCTCACCAGCCTCCTAGTCACGTTCCATCAGCATTGCACCATCCCTGTGTACCTCGTGCTTGTTATAGACCTACACCTCCCTCGCTCTCTGGCTGTGCAGCGGTGCCATGCGTCACTGAGACTGGTGTGGAGAATACTGTGACTGAGTGATATTAACAGATGCCTTGGTGAAAGCTGCCTGCTTATGTCAGTTATATAAATGATACAAGGTGTTGGAGGTACTGCCGGTCTGTGTGGTGACTCCAGTCTATCGATGAGCCATTGCTGAGATCATAGGTCAGGAACAGAGAGACCGGGGGGTGGACGTACACAAGTCTTTGAAGGTGGCGGGACAAGGTGAGAAGGCTGTTAAAAAGCACACGGGATCCTGGGCTTTATTAATAGAGGAATAGAGCACAAAAACAAGGACATTAAGCTAAACCTTTCGGCCCCAGCTGGAGTATTGTGGCCAATTCTGGGCACCACACTTTCGGAAGGATGTCAAGGCCTTGGAGAGGGTGCAGAGGAGATTTACTAGAATGGTCCCAGGGATGAGGAACTTCAGTTATATGAAGAGATTAGAGAAGCTGGGATTGTTCTCCTTAGAGCAGAGAAGGTTAAGGGGAGATTTAATAGGTGTTCAAAATTTTACGCAGCGAGTTGTTGTGATCTGGAATGCGCTGCCTGAAAGGGCAGTGGAAGCAGATTCAATAATAACTTTCAAAAGGGGAATTGGATAAATACTAGAAGGGGGAAATTTGCAGGGCTATGGGGAAAGAGCAGGGGAGTGGGACTAATTGGAGAGCTCGACCAAAGAGCCGGCACAGGCTCCTTCTGTGCTGTCAGATTCTATGGGGTGAATTTTAACCCCCAAAAACAGGTGGGTTCTGTTCAGGTGGGAGTTTAAAATGTTAAAAATCCGACACAGGAACCCAACCCCCTTCCGATCCCCCCCTGATCCCCCCAATCTTCCACTGCTCCCACGATCACCCGTCACCCTCCCAACCAAACCCTACCCACCCCCACGATCTTTTGATACAGGGCAGTGGGGAGAGCAGGGCAGTGGGATTAGTTTGGGGATTGATACAGGGCAGTGGGGAGAGCGGGACAGTGGGATTAGTTTGGGGATTGATACAGGGCTATGGGGAGAGAGCGGGACAGTGGGATTAGTTTGGGGATTGATACAGGGCTATGGGGAGAGAGCGGGACAGTGGGATTAGTTTGGGGATTGATACAGGGCTATGGGGAGAGAGCGGGACAGTGGGATTAGTTTGGGGATTGATACAGGGCTATGGGGAGAGAGCGGGACCGTGGGATTAGTTTGGGATTGATACAGGGCAATGGGGAGAGAGCGGGACAGTGGGATTAGTTTGGGGATTGATACAGGGCTATGGGGAGAGAGCGGGACCGTGGGATTAGTTTGGGATTGATACAGGGCTATGGGGAGAGAGCGGGACAGTGGGATTAGTTTGGGGATTGATACAGGGCTATGGGGAGAGAGCGGGACAGTGGGATTAGTTTGGGGATTGATACAGGGCTATGGGGAGAGAGCGGGACAGTGGGATTAGTTTTAATTTGCTGTCGCAAAGATCAGGCACAGACATGATGGGCCGAATGTATTAAGTGTCTGTGATTCTATAATTTATCTCTTGCAAGGATTTTCAGAGAAGCACATGTCTTGGAAAGAGGCAGATGTTGCTGAATATTGTGTGGGATGTGATGGGCCAGAAAAGTGACAGATTAGCTCTCAACCTGGGCCTTGTAAAAGACACATTAACGACTGTTTTCCCTGTAATTTTCGGTAATATTGTGAGTGCTGAGATCAGCGGCACTGTCTCAGAAAGGAGAATTTATCCTGAGAAAATATTTCAAGAATGTTAACAAAACCAAAGTGAGAATTGCTTTTAATTCATTCTCGGGCTGTGGGCGTCGCTGGCAAGGCCGGCATTTATTGTCCATCCCCAGTTACCCTGGAAAGTCTGATACACTGAGCGGCTCGTTCGAACATTTCAGAGTCGGGTCGCTAACTCTGGTCGGAGGTATTCCTGGAGGTTTGGTCACGTGACACTTGATCACATGACACATGACCATGTCACACTAATCCACAGTTTACAAATGTTTTGCTTTGACCGTTTAACATTCGGGTCCGCTGTGGTTGAGTATTTTTGCTCGTGCTGTTGTGTGAGACGCTCGAGAACCAGGAGACCACTGTGAGCAGGTGAAGAAAGGACACAGACACCAGCTTTCCCCAGGAACACTGACACCAACCGTAATACAGACCTGGGAACAAGGTGGACCTTCACTATGACCACGGCTCAGTCACACACCACGCGGTCAGTCTCACACCACATGGTCAGTCCCAGACCACACGGTCAGTCTCACACCACACGGTCTGTCTCAGACCACACGGTCAGTCCACACCACACGGTCAGTCTCACACCACACGGTCAGTCCACACCACACGGTCAGTCTCAGACCACACGGTCAGTCTCAGACAACACGGTCAGTCCACACCACACGGTCAGTCTCAGACCACACGGTCAGTCCCAGACCACACGGTCAGTCCCAGACCACACGGTCAGTCCCAGACCACACGGTCAGTTTCGGACCACACAGTCAGTCTCACACCACACAGTCAGTCTCAGACCACACGGTCAGTCCACACCACACGGTCAGTCTCAGACCACACGGTCAGTCTACACCACACGGTCAGTCTCAGACCACACGGTCAGTCCACACCACACGGTCAGTCTCAGACCACACAGTCAGTCTACACCACACGGTCAGTCTCAGACCACACGGTCAGTCTACACCACACGGTCAGTCCCAGACCAGACGGTCAGTCCCAGACCACACGGTCAGTCTCAGACCACACGGTCAGTCTCACACCACACGGTCAGTCTCACACCACACGGTCAGTCACACCACACGGTCAGTCCCAGACCTCATGGTCAGTCTCAGACCACACGGTCAGTCTCACACCACACGGTCAGTCTCACACCACACGGTCAGTCACACCACACGGTCAGTCTCAGACCACACGGTCAGTCTCACACCACACGGTCAGTCTCACACCACACGGTCAGTCACACCACACGGTCAGTCTCACACCACACGGTCAGTCCACACCACACGGTCAGTCCACACCACACGGTCAGTCTCAGACCACACGGTCAGTCTCAGACCACACGGTCAGTCCCACACCACATGGTCAGTCTCACACCACACGGTCAGTCCACACCACACGGTCAGTCTCAGACCACACGGTCAGTCTCACACCACACGGTCAGTCTCACACCACACGGTCAGTCTCAGAACACACGGTCAGTCTCAGACCACACGGTCAGTCTCAGACCACACGGTCAGTCTCAGACCACACGGTCAGTCTCAGACCACACGGTCAGTCTCACACCACACGGTCAGTCTCACACCACACGGTCAGTCCCAGACCTCACGGTCAGTCCCAGACCTCACGGTCAGTCCCAGACCACACAGTCAGTCCACACCACACAGTCAGTCCACACCACACGGTCAGTCTCAGACCACACGGTCAGTCTCAGACCACACGGTCAGTCTCAGACCACACGGTCAGTCTCACACCACACGGTCAGTCTCAGACCACACGGTCAGTCTCACACCACACGGTCAGTCTCACACCACACGGTCAGTACCAGACCACACGGTCAGTCTCAGACCACACGGTCAGTCTCAGACCACACGGTCAGTCCACACCACACGGTCAGTCTCAGACCACACGGTCAGTCCCAGACCACACGGTCAGTCCACACCACACGGTCAGTCCCAGACCACACGGTCAGTCTCACACCACACGGTCAGTCCCGGACCACACGGTCAGTTTCGGACCACACGGTCAGTCCCAGACCACACGGTCAGTCTCACACCACACGGTCAGTCTCACACCACACGGTCAGTCTCACACCACACGGTCAGTCTCAGAACACACGGTCAGTCCCAGACCTCACGGTCAGTCCCAGACCTCACGGTCAGTCTCAGACCACACGGTCAGTCTCAGACCACACGGTCAGTCTCACACCACACGGTCAGTCCCAGACCTCACGGTCAGTCTCAGACCACATGGTCGGTCTCACACCACACGGTCAGTCCCAGACCACACGGTCAGTCTCAGACCACATGCTCAGTCTCAGACCACACGGTCAGTCTCAGACCACACGGTCAGTCTCACACCACACGGTCAGTCTCAGACCACACGGTCAGTCCCAGACCTCACGGTCAGTCTACACCACACAGTCAGTCTCAGACTACACGGTCAGTCCACACCACATGGTCAGTCCCAGACCACACGGTCAGTCTCAGACCACACGGTCAGTCTCACACCACACGGTCAGTCTCAGACCACACGGTCAGTCTCACACCACACGGTCAGTCTCACACCACACGGTCAGTACCAGACCACACGGTCAGTCTCAGACCACACGGTCAGTCCCAGACCTCACGGTCAGTCCCAGACCTCACGGTCAGTCCCAGACCACACAGTCAGTCCACACCACACAGTCAGTCCACACCACACGGTCAGTCTCAGACCACACGGTCAGTCTCAGACCACACGGTCAGTCTCACACCACACGGTCAGTCTCAGACCACACGGTCAGTCTCAGACCACACGGTCAGTCTCACACCACACGGTCAGTCTCACACCACACGGTCAGTCTCAGACCACACGGTCAGTCCCAGACCACACGGTCAGTCCACACCACACGGTCAGTCCCAGACCACACGGTCAGTACCAGACCACACGGTCAGTCTCACACCACACGGTCAGTCTCAGACCACACGGTCAGTCCCAGACCACACGGTCAGTTTCGGACCACACGGTCAGTCCACACCACATGGTCAGTCTCACACCACACGGTCAGTCCCAGACCACACGGTCAGTCTCACACCACACGGTCAGTCTCAGACCACACGGTCAGTCTCAGACCACACGGTCAGTCCACACCACATGGTCAGTCCCAGACCACACAGTCAGTCCACACCACACAGTCAGTCCACACCACACGGTCAGTCCCAGACCACACGGTCAGTCTCAGACCACACGGTCAGTCTCACACCACACGGTCAGTCTCAGACCACACGGTCAGTCTCACACCACACGGTCAGTCTCACACCACACGGTCAGTACCAGACCACACGGTCAGTCTCAGACCACACGGTCAGTCCCAGACCTCACGGTCAGTCCCAGACCTCACGGTCAGTCCCAGACCACACAGTCAGTCCACACCACACAGTCAGTCCACACCACACGGTCAGTCTCAGACCACACGGTCAGTCTCAGACCACACGGTCAGTCTCACACCACACGGTCAGTCTCAGACCACACGGTCAGTCTCACACCACACGGTCAGTCTCACACCACACGGTCAGTCTCACACCACACGGTCAGTCCCAGACCACACGGTCAGTCCACACCACACGGTCAGTCCCAGACCACACGGTCAGTCCCAGACCACACGGTCAGTCTCACACCACACGGTCAGTCTCAGACCACACGGTCAGTCCCAGACCACACGGTCAGTTTCGGACCACACGGTCAGTCCACACCACATGGTCAGTCTCACACCACACGGTCAGTCCCAGACCACACGGTCAGTCTCACACCACACGGTCAGTCTCACACCACACGGTCAGTCACACCACACGGTCAGTCCCAGACCACACGGTCAGTCACACCACAAGGTGCAATCCCAGACTGTATGGCACTTTACACCAATACAAATCAATTAGATCATCGACAAGACAGATACCAAAGCTTTTCTCATTCACATGCTACACAATCAATAAACCACACAGTTTCACGATTGTTCACAATCAATAAACCACACGGTGTCACTATTGTTCACAATCAATAAACCACACAGTGACACTATTGTTCACAATCAATAAACCACACAGTGTCACTATTGTTCACAATCAATAAACCACACAGTGTCACTATTGTTCACAATCAATAAACCACACAGTGTCACTATTGTTCACAATCAATAAACCACACTGTGTCACTATTTGTACTTTGCATCTGTCTTCACCAAGGAAGAAAATGCTGCCAAAGTCATAGTGAAAGAGGAGGAAGTGGAGATACTGGATGGGATAAAAATTGATAAAGAGGAGGTACTAGAAAGGCTGGCTGTACTTAAAGTAAATAATTCACCAGGACCGGATGGGATGCATCCTAGGATGCTGAGGGAAGTAAAGGTGGAAATTGCGGAGGTACTGGCCATAATCTGCCAATCCTCCTTAGAAATGGGGGTGGTGCCAGAGGACTGGAGAATTGAAAATGTTACACCATTGTTCAAAAAAGGATGTAAGGATAAACCCAGCAACTACAGGCCAGTCAGTTTAACCTCGGTAGTGGGGAAGCTTTTAGAAACGATAATCAGGGACAAAGTTTACAGTCACTTGGACAAGTGTGGATTAATTAAGGAAAGCCAGCACGGATTTGTTAAAGGCAAATTGTGTTTCACTAACTTGATTGAGTTCTTTGAAGAGGTAACAGAGAGGGTTGATGAGGGCAGTGCAGTTGACATGGTGTACATGGATTTCCAAAAGGCTTTCGACAAAGTGCCACATAATAGGCTTGCCAGCAAAGTTGAAGCCCATGGAATAAAAGGGACAGTGGCAGCATGGATACAGAATTGGCTAAGTGACAGGAAACAGAGAGTAGTGGTGAACGGTTGTTTTTCAGACTGGAGGAAGGTATACAGTGGTGTTCCCCAGGGGTCGGTTCTAGGACCATGGCTTTTCTTGATATATATCAATGACTTGGACGTGGGTGTACAGGGCACAATGATGACACAAAACTTGGAAGTATAGTGAGCAGTGAGGAGGATAGTGATAGACTTCAGCAAGATATAGACAGGCTGATGGAATGGGCGGACACGTGACAGTAGAAAAGTGTGGAGTGATACATTTTGGTAGGAAGAACAAGGAGCGGCAATATAAACTAAAGGGTACAATTCTAAAAGGGCTGCATGAACAGAGAGACCTGGGGGTATATGTGCACAAATCATTGAAGGTGGCAGGGCAGGTTGAGAAAGCTGTTAAAAAAGCACACGGGATCTTGGGCTTCATGAATAGAATTGAGAGGTCGCACAACACCAGGTTATAGTCCAACAGTTTTATTTGAAATCACAAGCTTTCGGAACTATCGCTCCTTCCTCAGGTGAAGTAAATTGGATACAGAATCGTCAGAGCATATATAGATGGAAAAAAAAGCATGTGTACTTTACAATTGCAGACCAATAAATTAAATCATCCTGACTATCTGCCGAGGTGTGATAAAGTTAATTAAGTCAGCCAGGAAGGTACCACATCAAAAGACATAGCAAGATACAACTGAGACAATGAGGTGAAGTCGCAGGGGTTCTAACGTGTCAAAAGCTGCCGTCTGTATGTAAAACGAAAAGCTTTAAAAAAAAAAAAATTTTACTTTTTTACTGGGAAAATTTTTACTTTTTTACTGGGAATCACATCTGTGAACAAGCTAACGACGACTCGAGTCCGGATCACGTCATGTATCGTGACATGAATAGAGGCAGAGAGTACAAAAGCAAGGAAGGTATGATGACCCTTTATAAAACATTGATTTGGCCCCAACTGGAGTAGTGGCGGAGAAATTCATTACAGCCCCGTTTGAGGCGCTAAAACTCCGGAAGCAGAAAAATTATCGCCAGGCACTAATGATGAGAGGTTCCCACGAAATTCAGTTGTAGCGCTCCGCGAGGGAAATGGAGCGCTAAATCAAGCGCTCCCACTTCCCTTAGAGCGCTAAAGGGAGTGAGAGGGGCGGTATCGGCAGAGCGCTGAGCAATGTTCCGTGCAGCACTGCCAGATTCGCCGGCTCCTTCCCTCCCTTAAAGGGAAGGGCCAATGCTCACAGCCGTTAAAGGTAAGGCTGGGGATGGGTCAGTGACGGTGCCTGCGATCCGCGAGGAGCAGCCCCAAGCACTCAGAGTGCAGGGCTGATCAATCGCCGCAACAAATTTTTTTTAAAAACAGCACAAAAGGGGTGAGAATTTTTTTTTGGCCTACCTGATCACCAATCCCTTTAATTACCGCTCCCCAAGCAGCCGGCCGAGGTCACAACGCCTCCTGCAGCTGTCGTTGCTGACACCTGGCGAATTTAAGATCCGGGGCGGTAACGGGGCGATGCGCACCGGATGACATCACGATCTCCGGGGCGCAGGAGATCGAGGCAGTAAGTTTTACCGCTGGCGCCAGCCCCCACTGAATTTCACGGGAGTCATTTCTTTCGCCGCGCCCGGTCAGTAAGTCGTTAGCGCCTCGTTATCGCCCCCCAGAGGCAATAACTGGAGTTATAAAGGAGGCCAATTTCTAGCCCTTTGTATCCAATTCTGGGCACCGCACTTTAGGAAGGATGTGAAGGCCTTAGAGAGGGTGCAGGAAAGATTTACGAGAATGGTTCCAGGAATGAGGGACTTCAGTTACGTTGATTGACTGGAGAAGCTGGGGTTGTTCTCCTTGGAGCAGAGAAGATTGAGAGGAGATTTGATAGAGGTGGGGCTAGCTAAAGTGCGCTTGCAGAGAGCCGGTCGAATGGCCTCCTTCTGTGCTGTAAACATTCTATGATTCTACACAATCAATAAACCACACTGTGTCACTATTGTAAACAATCAATAAACCACACTGTCACTATTGTAAACAATCAATAAACCACACTGTGTCACTATTGTACACAATCAATAAACCACACTGTGTCACTATTGTACACAATCAATAAACTACACTGTGTCACTATTGTACACAATCAATAAACCACACTGAGTCACTATTGTACACAATCAATAACCACACTGTGTCACTATTGTACATAATCAATAAATCACACTGTGTCACTATTGTACACAATCAATAAACCACACGGTGTCACTATTGTACACAATCAGTAAACCACACTGTGTCACTATTGTACATAATCAATAAATCACACTGTGTCACTATTGTACACAATGAATAAACCACACTGAGTCACTATTGTACACAATCGATAAACCAGACCGTGTCACTATTGTACACAATCAGTAAACCACACTGTGTCACTATTGTACATAATCAATAAATCACACTGTGTCACTATTGTACACAATCAATAAACCACACTGAGTCACTATTGTACACAATCGATAAACCAGACCGTGTCACTATTGTACACAATCAATAAACCAGACCGTGTCATAAGAACATAAGAAATAGGAGCAGGAGTCGGCCATTTGGCCCCTCGAGCCTGCTCCGCCATTCAATAAGATCATGACTGATCTTCTACCTCAACTCCACTTTCCTGCCCGATCACAATATCCCTTCATTCCCTTAATATTCAAAAATCTATCGATCTCTGTCTTGAATATACTCAACGACTGAGCCTCCACAGCCCTCTGGGGAAGAGAATTCCAAAGATTCACAACCCTCTGAGTGAAGAAATTTCTCCTCATCTCAGTCCTAAATGGCCGACCCCTTATTCTGAGATTGTGACCTCTGGTTTGAGACTCCCCAGCCAGGGGAAACATCCTCCCTGCATCTACCCTGTCCAGCTCTGTAAGAATTTTGTATGTTTCAATCAGATCACCTCTCATTCTTCTAAACTCTAGAGAATATAGGCCTAGTCTACTCAATCTCTCCTCATAGGACAATCCCCCCATCTCAGGAACCAGTCTGGTGAACCTTTGTTGCACTCCCTCTATGGCAAGTATATCCTTCCTTAGGTAAGGAGACCAAAACTGTACACAATACTCCAGGTGTGGTCTCACCAGGGCCCTATATAATTGCAGTAAGACGTCTTTACTCTTATATTCAAATCCTCTTGTAATAAACATAGAAACATAGAAACATAGAAGATAGGAGCAGGAGTAGGCCATTCAGCCCCTTGAGCCTGTTCCACCATTTAATGAGATCATGGCTGATCATCCAAATTCAGTACCCTGTCCCTGCTTTCTCCCCATATCCCTTGATCCCTTTAGCCTTAAGAAATATATCTAACTCCTTCTTGAATATATTTAATGAATTGGCCTCAACTGCCTTCTGTGGTAGAGAATTCCACAGGTTCACCACTCTCTGGGTGAAGAAATTCCTCCTCATCTCAGTCCTAAATGGCTTACCCCTTATCCTTAGACTGTGACCCCTGGTTCTGGACTCCCCCGCCATCGGGAACATCCTTCCTGCATCTAGTCTGTCTAGTCCTGTTAGAATTTTATAAGTTTCAATGAGATCCCCTCTCATTCTTCTAAACTCGAGCGAATATAAGCCTAATCGACCCAATCTCTCTTCATACGTTATTCCTGCCATCCCAGGTATCAGTCTGGTGAATCTTCGCTGCACTCCCTCCATGGCAAGAACATCCTTCCTCAGATAAGGCGACCAAAACTGCACACAATACTCAAGGTGTGGTCTCACCAAGGCCCTGTACAACTGCAGCAAGACATCCTTGTTCCTGTACTCGAATCCTCTCGCTATGAAGGCCAACATACCATTTGCCTTCTTAACCGCCTGCTGCACCTGCATGTTAACTTTCAGTGATTCGTGTACAAGGACACCCAGGTCCCTCTGAACACCGACATTTCCCAATCTCTCACCATTTAAAAAATACTCTGCTTTTCTATTTTTCCTACCAAGGTGGATAACTTCACATTTCTCCACATTATATTCCATTTGCCATGTTCTTGCCCACTCACTTAGCCTGTCTATATCCCCTTGAAGCCTCCTTCTATCCTCCTCACAACTTACATTCCCACCCAGCTTTGTATCATCAGCAAACTTGGATTTATTACATTTGGTCTCCTCATCCAAATCATTGATGTAGATTGTGAATAGCTGAGGCCCAAGCACTGATCCTGCCAACCCGAAAATGACCCATTTATTCTTACTCTCTGTTTTCTGTCCGTTAACCAATCCTCAATCCATGCTAGTATATTACCCCCAATCCCATGAACCCTAATTTTGTTTAATAACCTCTTGTGTGGCACCTTATCAAATGCCTTCTGAAAATCCAAATGCACCACATCCACTGGTTCCCCCTTATCAATTCTGCTAGTTACAACCTCAAAAAACGAACAGATTTGTCAAACACGATTTCCATTTCATAAATCCATGCTGACTCTGCCCAATCCTATTATTATTTTCTAAGTGGCCTGTTACCACGTCCTTAATAATAGATTCTAGCATTTTCCCCACTACTGATGTCAGGCTAACTGGTCTGTAGTTCCCTGTTTTCTCTCTCCCTCCTTTTTTAAATAGTGGGGTTACATTTGCTACCTTCCAATCCGTGGGAAACGTTCCAGAATCTATGGAATTTTGGAAAATGACAACCAATGCATCCACTATCTCTATAGCCACCTCTTTCAAAACCCTAGAATGTAGGCCATCAGTTCCAGGGGATTTATCGGCTTTCAGTCCCATTAATTCCTCCAGTACTACTTTTTTATTAATACTAATATCTTTCAGTTCCTCATTCTCGCTAGACCATTGGTTGTCCACTATTTCCGGGAAGTTTTTTGCGTCTTCTTCTGTGAAGACAGATGCAAAGTATTTGTTTAATTTCTCTGCCATTTCCTTATTCCCCATTATAATTTCTCCTGTCTCAGCCTGTAAGGGACCCACATTTACTTTCGCTAATCTTTTCCTTTTTACATACCTATAGAAGCATTTACAATCTGTTTTTATGTCTCTCGCTAGTTTACTCTCATATTCTATTTTCCCTTTCTTTATCAATTTCTTGGTCCTCCTTTGCTGAATTCTAAAATCCTCCTAATCCTCAGGCTTACTATTCTTTTTGGCAGCATTATAAGCTTTTTCCTTTGATCTAATCCTATCTTTAACTTCTCTCGTTAGCCACCGTTGGACCACTTTTCCTGTGGGGTTTTTGTGCCTTAAAGGAATGTATATTTGTTGTAAATTATGTATTCATTCTTTAAATGCTAGCCATTGCTCGTCCACTGTCATACCTTTTAATAAGAACATAAGAACATAAGAAATAGGAGCAGGAGTAGGCCAATTGGTTTCCCAACCTATCTTAGCCAACTCGCCCCTCATACCTACGTAGTTTGCTTTGTTTAGATTTAAGACCCTAGTTTTGGATTTAACGAAGTCACTTTCAAACTCAATATAAAATTCTATCATTTTATGGTCACTCTTCCCTAAAGGCACCTTCACTACAAGGTTATTAATTAACCCTTTCTCGTTGCACAATACTAGATCTAAAATAGCCTGTTCCCTAGTTGGTTCCTCAATATACTGATCCAGAAAACTATCTTGTATACATTCCATGAATTTGTCTTCCACACTATTACTGCAAATTTGCCCAGCCTATATGTAGATTGTAAACAATCAATTAATAACAGTGTCACTATTGTACACAATCAATAAACCACACGGTGACACTATTGTACACAATCAATAAGCCACACTGTGTTACTATTGTACACAATCAATAAACCACACTGTCACTATTGTACACAATCAATAAAACACAGTGTCACTATTGTACACACTCAGTAAACCACACGGTGTCACTATTGTACACCATCAAAACACACTGTGTCACTATTGTACACAATCAATAAACCACACTGTGTCACTATTGTACACACTGAGTAAACCACACGGTGTCGCTATTGTACACACTGAGTAAACCACACGGTGTCACCATTGTACACAATCAATAAACCACACTGTGTCACTATTGTACACAATCAATAAACCACATGGTGTCACTATTGTACACAATCAATAAACCACACTATGTCACTATTGTACACAATAAATAAAACACAGTGTCACTATTGTACACAATCAATAAACCACACTGTGTCACTATTGTACACAATCAATAAACTGCACTGTGTCACTATTGTACACACTCAGTAAACCACACTGTGTCACTATTGTATACGCTGAGTAAACCACACAGTGTCACTATTGTACACAATCAATAAACCACACTGTGTCACTATTGTACACAATCAATAAAACACACGGTGTCACTATTGTACACAATCAATAAACCACACTGTGTCACTATTGTACACAATAAATAAAACACAGTGTCACTATTGTACACAATCAATAAACCACACTGTGTCACTATTGTACACAATCAATAAACCACACTGTGTCACTATTGTACACACTCAGTAAACCACACTGTGTCACTATTGTATACGCTGAGTAAACCACACAGTGTCACTATTGTACACAAACAATAAACCACACTGTGTCACTATTGTACACAATCAATAAAACACACGGTGTCACTATTGTACACAATCAATAAAACACACGGTGTCACTATTGTACACACTGAGTAAACCACATGGTGTCACTAATTTACACATTCAATAAACCACACTGTGTCACTATTGTACACAATCAATAAACCACACGGTGTCACTATTGCACACAATCAATAAACCACACTGTGTCACTATTGTACACACTTAGTAAACCACACAGTGTCACTATTGTACACAATCAATAAACCACACAGTGTCACTATTGTACACAATCAATAAACCACACTGTGTCACTATTGTACAGAATCAATGAAACACACTGTGTCACTATTGTACACAATCAATAGACCACACTGTGTCACTATTGTACACACTGAGTAAACCACACGGTGTCACTATTGTACACAATGAATAAACCACACGGTGTCACTATTGCACACAATCAATAAAGCACACGGTGTCACTATTGTACACAATCAATAAAACACACTGTGTCACGATTGTACACAATCAATAAACCACACTGTGTCACTATTGTACACAATCAATGAAACACACTGTCACTATTGTACACAATCAATAAACCACACTGTGTCACTACTGTACACAATCAATAAACCACATGGTGTCACTATTGCACACAATCAATAAACCACACTGTGTCACTATTGTACACAATCAATAATACACTGTGTCACTATTGTACACAATCAATAAACCACACTGTGTCACTATTGTACACAATCAATAAAACACACTGTGTCACTATTGTACACACTGAGTAAACCACACTGTGTCACTATTTTACACAATCAATAAACCACACTGTGTCACTATTGTACACACTCAGTAAACCACACCGTGTCACTACTGTACACAATCAATAAACCACACCGTGTCACTATTGTACACACTCAGTAAACCACACTGTGTCACTATTGTACACACGGAGTAAACCACACTGTGTCACTATTGTACACAATCAATAAACCACACTGTGTCACTATTGTACACAATCAATAATCCACACGGTGTCACTATTGTACACAATCAACAAACCACACTGTGTCACTATTGTATACAATCAATAAAACACACTGTGTCACTATTGTACACAATCAATAAACCACCCGGTGTCACTATTGTACACAATCAATAAAACACCGTGTCACGATTGTACACACTCAGTAAACCACACTGTGTCACTATTGTACACAATCAATAAACCACACGGTGTCGATATTGCACACAATCAATAAACCACACTGTGTCACTATTGTACATACTGAGTAAACCACACGGTGTCACTATTGTACACAATCAATAAACCACACTGTGTCACTATTGTACACAATCAATAAACCACACTGTGTCACTATTGTACATACTGAGTAAACCACACGGTGTCACTATTGTACACAATCAATAAACCACACTGTGTCACTATTATACAGAATCAATAAACCACACTGTGTCACTATTGTACATACTCAGTAAACCACACGGTGTCACTATTGTACACAATTAATAAAACACTCTGTGTCACTACTGTACACAATCAATAAACCACACTGTGTCACTATTGTAAACAATCAATAAACCACACGGTGTCACGATTGTATACAATCAATAAACCACACGGTGTCACTATTGTACAGAATCAATAAAACATACTGTGTCACTATTGTACACAATCAATAAACCACAGTGTCACTATTGTACACAATCAATAAACCACACTGTGTCACTATTGTACACACTCAGTAAACCACACTGTTTCACTATTGTACACACTGAGTAAACCACACGGTGTCACTATTGTACACACTGAGTAAACCACATGGTGTCACTATTGTACACAATCAATAAAACACACTGTGTCACTATTGTACACTCAGTAAACCACACTGTGTCACTATTGTACACAATCAATAAACCACACTGTGTCACTATTGTACACAATCAATAAACCACACTGTGTCACTATTGTACACAATCAATAAACCACACGGTGTCACCATTGTTCACAATCAATAAAACATACTTTGCCACTCTTGTACACAATCAATAAACCAATCAGTGTCACGATTGTACACAATCAATAACTCTCACGGTGTCACTATTGTACACATTCAATAAAACACACTGTGTCACTATTGTACACAATCAATAAACCACACTGTGTCACTATTGTACACAATCAATAAACCACACTGTGGCACTATTGTACACAATCAATAAACCACACTGTGTCACTATTGTACACAATCAATAAACCACACTGTGTCACTATTGTACACAATCAATAAAACACACTGTGTCACTATTGTACACAATCAATAAAACACACTGTGTCACTATTGTACACAATCAATAAAACACACTGTGTCACTATTGTACACACTCAGTAAACCACACGGTGTCACTATTGTACACAATCAATAAACCACACTGTGTCACTATTGTACACAATCAATAAACCACACTGAGTCACTATTGTACACACTCAGTAAACCACACGGTGTCACTATTGTACACAATCAATAAAACACAGTGTCACTATTGTACACTCAGTAAACCACACGGTGTCACTATTGTACACACTCAGTAAACCACACTGTGTCACTATTGTACACACTCAGTAAACTACAGTGTCACTATTGTACACAATCAATAAAACACACGGTGTCACTATTGTACACCATCAATAAACCACACTGTGTCACTATTGTACACACTCAATAAACCACACTGTGTCACTATTGTACACAATCAATAAACCACACGGTGTCACTATTGTACACAATCAATAAACCACACTGTGTCGCTATTGTACACAATCAATAAACCACACGGTGTCACTATTGTACACCATCAATAAACCACACCTTTGGTTCTTTTGCCAATCACGTTAAATCTGTGTCCTCTGCTTCTCGACCCTTCTGCCAATGGGAACAGTTTCCCTCCTTCCCACCTTCAATGATTTGTGCACATATACCCCCAGGTTTCTCTGTTCATGCACCCCCTTCAGGATTGTACCATTTAGTTTATATGTCCTCTCCTCATTCTTTCTGCCAAATTGTATCACTTCACACTTTTCTGCATTAAATTTCATCTGCCACGTTACCGCCCATTCCACCAGCCTGTCTATGTCTTCCTGAAGTCTATCACTCTCCTCCTCACTGTTCACTATACTTCCAAGTTTTGTGTCGTCTGCAAATTTTGAAATTATGCCCTGTACACCCACATCCAAGTCATTAATATATATCAAGAAAAGCAGTGGTCCTAGAACCGACCCCTGGGGAACACCACTGTACACCTTCCTCCAGTCCGAAAAACAACCGTTCACCACTACTCTCTGTTTCCTGTCACTCAGCCAATTCCGTATCCATGCTGCCACTGTCCCTTTTATTCCATGGGTTTCAACTTTGCTGGTAAGCCTATTATGTGGCACTTTGTCGAACGCCTTTTGGAAATCCATGTACACCACATCAACCGCATTACCCTCATCAACCCTCTCTGTTACCTCATCAAAAAACTCAATCAAGTTGGTTAAACACGATTTGCCTTTAACAAATCTGTGCTGGCTTTCCTTAATTAATCCACACTTGTCCAAGTGACTGTTAATTTTGTCCCTGATTACTGTTTCTAAAAGCTTCCCCACTACCGAGGTTAAACTGACTGGCCTGTAGTTGCTGGGTTTATCTTTACACCTTTTTTGAACAATGGTGTAACATTTGCAATTCTCCAGTCCTCTGACACCACCCCCGTATCTATGGAGGATTGGAATATTAAGGCCGGTACCTCCACGATTTCTGCCCTCAATTCCCTCAATCAATAAATCACACTGTGTCACTATTGTACACACTCAATAAACCACAATGTGTCACTATTGTACACACTCAATAAACCACACTGTGTCACCATTGTACACACTCAATAAACCACACTGTGTCACTATTGTACACAATCAATAAAACACACTGGGGGAAAAATTCATTATAGCCTAGGAATGGGCGCTAACTTTGGAAAAGTTTGAGATTTAGCGCCAGGCGCGAATGAATCTCGCTGCACGCGAAATTCAGTGTCATCGCTCAAAGAAAGGATTGGAGCGCTAAATCAAGCGCTAACGGCCTAGCTCAGTGGCACTACACTCAAAGCACTAACCAATATCAGGTGCAGTCTAATTGCAAGTCATCATTGCCACAGGCTCTTTCCAGTTCTTAAAGGGGAGGTTCATTGATGCTGCAGAACCTCATTATCAGCATTGCTGGCTGTGAACCTGTGTCAGCAAGCAGGAGCAGGCCAAGTCCAAGGAGCCGGACGACTGAACCGGGTGTGCTCATGGCAGATCCATGCCCCAGGGAGAGAGCCCGCAGATTTTCCAAACAAGCATTGGAGGAGTTGGTGTCCGCTGTGGAGAGATGGAGTGCGGTGCTCTACCCGGCAAGTGGCAGGAGGCCCTCGCCGCAAGTCTTCTGCACCATGTGGAAGGAGGTAGCGCAGCACGTCTCGGGCAGCACTGTGGTGCCCAGGATCCACACACAGCGCATGAAGAAATTTAACGACCTCACTCAGGTGGTCAGGGTGAGTGAATGTTTCAACAAATGCTACATACCACCATCTGAACCATAGTCTGCACACACTGCCCAAAGCACCACACCCCCAGCACTCACCCACCAACAATCTCTACCTGCCAACAATCACACCCACATCTCACACCTTGCACATAATGACAGCTATTCAACTATGGCAGGCACATCACCCAAACACATTGCTCCACACTCACTCACACACTTTCCTTTCTCTTGCAGGCCAAGGTGGCTCACAACAGGAGGGAGCAGGAGCACACAGGTGGGGGACAACCTGATACCCAACCACTGTCTGCGCTGGAAAATAGAGTGCTGGAGATCATTGGGTGCCAGGTGGTGGGTGCCGTGGCCACCGGCGACGTTGACCCCCCATGGTGACAACAACGGTATGTTCATCCCTACTCCATCTCACTTCCACCTCACCCCACAAGCATTTTGCACTTTCCAGCTAATCACGCTGCATGCCTTTCTCCCTTCCTGCCCTCCTCCCCTCACCTTAACCCGACTCTTGTGCCTTTATGCTTTCAGATAATGAGCAAGCCCCTGAGCAGCCTGTCCCTGAGGACACCGTAGAGAGCGAGGCGGGAGAAGAGGAGGAGGAAGAACACACCGCGTCACTGCATGTCTCACCCGCAGGCACCAGCTCAGATACTGGCACTCCACATTCTTTAGAGGCTGGTATAGTAGCTGGATCTGCACAGGGTGAGGCACCAGAGACAAGCGGGCTGCAGCAAGGCCAGGGGGAAAGGGTAGCTCGGGAGTCAGCTCCCCGAAGGGCGAGTTCTGCTGCACAGGACTCAGAAGAGGACCTCAATGGGGAGGCCTTTAGACGAAGGGTGATGTGCATGCACACGGAGTTGATAGGTGCAATGGCAAGGGTGCCCGAGAGCCTCTCGGCAATGGTTGGAGCGTGGAGGAGTCCACCTCCAACATTGCACAAGGCTCTGCGCACACCATGGAGCCTATCATTTCCAGTCTGGAAAGGATGGTAGACTCCCAGAGAGACAGTGGCGACCCAGACCTGATGCCACGTGTGATGGGCGATCTGGCAGCTTCCATTGCAGCACAGGCGGAAGCTACGCAACATCTTAGTGCTGTAATGCAGTCAATACCTGGTGGCATCCAATCTCAGACTGCTCTCATGCAGTCTCAGCTTGATGCCACGCAAGCTCTGACAGCTGCCATCATGTCTGGGTCTACCACTGTCGACCCGTTCTTTCATGGTGTCGCAGCAGGCCAGCAATCTGTGCTCCAGCAGATTGCTAGGGATGCTGAGGTGCTGCCCCGGGGGAGTGGCAGTGGGTCAGTGGAGCAGGAACCTGCTGTCCTCTCTCAGGAATTACAGCATTCCTGCTCCCACCACTGGCACTCCGCCATTGCCCTTGTCGCTGCCTGTCATCCAGCCAGCCCAGACTGCTGCCGCCCATGTTGAGGTGGTGCAGTCTACAGCTGGGCCTTCCAGGCTCAGAGCTGGTCGAGGGCGTCCTGCAAGGCCATCTGAAGTCTCCTGCACGGACACTCAGCAGCCTTCCACCAGCCCTGCTGCAGCCACTGGGCCAACACTTCGTAGGAGCACTAGAGTAGGCAAAGGCACAGTAACGAGAGGCACTAAGGGATTGCACAAGGGTGAATAGTAAATATTGTTGTTGTAAAGATGTGTTCACTGATTATTGATAAATTTAGTAATTCAGTTTGGATTCTTTTGTGGTCTCTCTCATTTCAGCTTTGCGCTGTGATATGGCCTGCGACAGGGATGGAATGATGGGGATGTGGTGAGCAACGGGGATCTGGGGTTTAATTCATTGGAACCGCAGTCTGATGAGGCGGTCATGGACCGACCTCCCGGAAGGCTGATTGAATGGCTACCTTCTCCCTCACTCTTGTTCCTCCTCCTCTCCCTCTTTCTCCTCCTGAGGTGGTCCCACAATCCCTGGTGGCAAGGGCTGGGCCCTCATAATGGCCAAGTTGTGGAGCATGCAGCAGACCACCATGAAATGGGACACCCGCTCAGCCGAGTACTGGAGGGCTCCTCCCAAGCGGTCAAGGCAGCGGAACCGTTGCTTGAGCACCCCGATGGTCTGCTCGATAGTGTTCATGGTGGCAGCATAGCTCTCATTATATGAGTGCTGGGCACGAGTGTTGGGGTTGCGGAAGGGAGTCATGAGCCAGTTGGAGAGCGGATTCCCCTTCTCTCTGACCAGTCAGCCGCGAGCTTGATGTGGTGGCTGGAAGAGTGCTGGCACACTGGTCTGGTGCAGGATGAAAGCATCATGGCTACTACCAGGATAGCGGGCATTGACATTGAGGATTCGCTGTCTGTGGTCACACACCAACTGCACATTAAGTGAGTGGTAGCCTTTGCGGTTACGGAAGATCTCAGGATTGTTGTGCGGTGCCTGCAAACCCATGTGGGTGCAGTCAATGGCGCCCTGCACCATGGGGAATCCCACTATCCTGGCAAAGCCACATGCACGCTCGTCCTGCTTCTCTCTGGTGATGGGGAAGGAAATGTAATTCCTTCTCCTACTGTAGAGAGCTTCTGTGACCTCCCAGATGCAGCGATGGACGGCGAACTGCGAGATGTTAGTTATGTCTCCTGTTGCAGACTGGAAGGATCCGCTGATGAAGAAATTGAGGGCCACGGTGACCTTGACTGCCACTGAGAGAGCCGTGGTCGCCCTGATCTGAGGCTCGAGGTCTGGTTGCAGGAGGTGGCAGAGTTCTGTGACCACCTCCTTGGTGAAGTGGAGCCTCCTAATACACTGCTCCTCACTTAATTGTAGGTAGGAGAAGTGCTCTTGGAATACACTTGGAGGGTAAGGCCTGTTGAGAGCCCTGATGGCCCTCCTCCCTCTGGGCACATGTTCCAGTCTTTCTCGCTGTCTCTGCTCCCTCCGCTGTAGATCCTGGAGGGTGAGGTCGATTGCCAGTACAGCCCCCATTAATGTAACCAAGTGCAGCACTTTGATATTTTGTGAGAATAAATGTAACTAATTTTCAGTAGCCACAACACTCCTGAGACTAAACATTTTAAATAACTGAAATAGACTCTTGCACAATCGCAAGCTGACAAGGAAGCAGTGAAACAGCACTAACCTGAGAGGTGCGACTCATTACTCATGATCCTTTTAAGTAGCACCCCTGGAGCCGGCATCCGACTGCTTGACGCCTCCTCTCCCTGTCGCTGTCGGGGCGAGGCGCTAAGGCAGGGGACTATACTCAATTTGGCAGATCGGGCGCCGAGTAAGCATTGCATGCTCGCTGACGTCACAATCTGCTGGCGCTGAAGACCCCGGCACTAACTTGCAGCGGCGGTGCTACGGGGGGTGGGGGTGGGGGTGGGGTGAATTTGGCGTGCGGCGCTGGACTCGCCTCACCCCAGCCCTACTGCCTCAGTGCCCTGTTAGCGCCCCCGCCAGGCACGAACTGAAGGCGTTAAGGAAGCAAGGGGGAAAAATTCAGTTGGTTGCGCCTCCTGTTAGCGCCTTAAGAGGGCGCTAATGGGGCGCAAAGCATCTAGCGCCCAGGCGCGGCGAAGTTTGCGCCGCTCGCGAAATTAACTAGACATTTTGCGGCGGTGCTAAACACTACTGCCACGATCTCCTGCGCCGGCAGATCATGACGTCACTCGAGTGCACAACGCCCCGGTATCGCCCCGGAGCGGATATTGAGTGGCGCCCCCTGCCTTACCGCCTGACGCTAGCAACGACAGGTTGAGGGGAGCGTTCTGCAGTCATGAAGGGAAAGGGGGAGCGCTATTTAAAGGTGTCCACTTCCTGCCTTTTATTGTTGGTGCCATTTTTGAACTACGCATTCTGAGAGAGAGAGGGAGAGACTTCTGGAGAGATTCAACGTTGTGTGAAGGAGTTTTGGGTACTGAGCAGCACTTTGCAGGTTCATTTTGATTTGCCATTCCTTGTATCGATTTAGCAGAGTCTGTGGGGGCTGCACTCTGAGCTCTTTGCCTGGTACTCTCCATTGTTCTTTCCAGCACATTTGATGTGCAGGTCTCTCCAGGCCGAGATTCAAGACTGCAATGAGCAGGATGTGCATGGAAAGCAAGATTAACCATCCCCTTTAAGAACAGGCCTGTGCCATTGTGTCTGTGTTCCATTGCTGACTGACATTACTTGAGCTTCGCCAGCGCTCTGAGGTAGCGCCTCGCTCCTCGGCCTTTGCACCTTAAGACAGGTGTGAAGCGCCTGATATAGCGCTGCAATCACCTCCAGGGGCGATAAAAGTCAAGTTTGCAGTCGGTGGCGATAATTAGCGCCAGGCGCTAATCTTTGCGCCCGGCCGATAATTGCGCCCCAAATGGGGCGATACTGAATTTCTCCCCCCAAATTTCTCCCCCACTGTGTCACTATTTTCCACAATCAATAAACTACATGGTGTCACTATTGTACACAATCAATAAACCACACTGTATCACCATTGTACACAATCAATAAACGACACTGTGCCACTATTGTACACAATCAATAAACCACATGGTGTCACTATTGTACATAGAAACATAGAAGATAGGAGCAGGAGTAGGCCATTCGGCCCCTCTAGCCTGCTCCGCCATTCAATGAGATCATGGCTGATCATCCAAACTCAGTACCCTGTACCTGCCTTCTCCCCATATCCCTTGATACCTTTAGCTTTATGAAATATATCTAACTCATTCTTGAATATATTTAATGACTTGGCCTCAACTAACTTCTGTGGTAGAGAATTCCACAGGTTCACCACTCTCTGGGTGAAGAAATTCTTCCTCATTTCTGTCCTAAATGGCTTACCCCTTATCCTTAGATTATGACCCCTGGTTCTGGACTCTCCGACCATCGGGAACATTCTTCCTGCATCTAGTTTGTCCAGACCTGTCAGAATTTTATATGTTTCGATGAGATCCCCTCTCATTCTTCTATACTCCAGCGAGTATAAGCCCAATCGACCCAATCTCTCCTCATATGTCATTCCTGCCATCCCAGGTATCAGCCTTGTGAATCTTCGCTGAACTCCTTCCATGGCAAGAACATCCTTCCTCAGATAAGGCGACCAAAACTGCACACAGTACTCAAGGTGTGGTCTCACCAAGGCCCTGTATAACTGCAGCAGGACATCCCTGTTCCTATACTCAAACCCTTTCGTTATGAAGGCCAACATACCATTTGCCTTCTTCACCGCCTGCTGCACCTGCATGCTTACCTTCAGCGACTGGTGCACAAGGACACCCAGGTCTCGTTGCACTTCCCCGTCTCCCAATCTATTGCCATTCAGATAATAGTCTGCCTTTCTGTTTTTGACACCAAAGTGGATAACCTCGCATTTATCCACGTTATATTGCATCTGCCACGCTTCTGCCCACTCACCCAACCTGTCCAAATCATCCTGGAGTTTCTCGGTATCCTCCTCGCAGCACACACGCCCACCCAGCTTTGTGTCATCTGCAAACTTGAAGATATTACATTTAATTTCCTGCTCTAGATCATTAATGTATATTGTGAATAGCTGGGGTCCAAGGACTGATCCCTGCGGTACCCCACTAGTCACTGCCTGCCACTCGGAAAAAGACCCATTAATTCCTACTCTCTGCTTTCTGTCCGCCAACCAGTTCTCTATCCAAGTCAATACCTTGCCCCCAATCCCATGTGCCTTAACTTTACATGCTAATCTCTTATGCGGGACCTTATCGAAAGCCTTTTGAAAGTCCAAATACACCACATCTACTGGTTCTCCCTTATCTATTTTCCTAGTTACATCCTCAAAAAATTCCAGTAGATTAGTCAAGCACGATTTACCTTTTGTAAATCCATGTTGACTTTGTCCGATCCTGTCACTGTTTTTCAAGTGCTCAGCTATTACATCCTTTATAATGGACTCTAGCATTTTCCCCACTACCGATGTCAGGCTTACCGGTCTGTAATTCCCCGCTTTCTCTCTACCACCCTTTTTGAATAGTGGGGTAACATTAGCTACCCTCCAATCCATGGGTACAGTTCCAGATTCCATCGAATGTTGGAAGATGATCAGCAATGCATCTACTATTTCTAGGGCCACTTCCTTAAGTACCCTAGGATGTAGATTATCAGGCCCTGGGGATTTATCGGCCTTCAATACCGTCAATTTCCCTAACACCGTTTCCCTGCAAATACTGATTTCTTTCAGTTCCTCCCTTTCATCAGACCGTATGTTCTCCAACATCTCTGGGAGGTTATTTGTGTCCTCCTTTGTGAAGACAGAACCAAAATATGCATTTAATTGGTCTGCCATTTCTTTGTTCCCCATTATAACTTCCCCTGCTTCTGACTGCAAGGGACTTACACTTGATTTCACTAATCTTTTTCTCTTCACATATCTATAAAAGCTCTTACAGTCAGTTTTTATGTTCCCTGCAAGCTTACTTTCATATTCTATTTTCCCCTTCTTAATGAATCCCTTTGTCCTCCTTTGTTGAATCCTAAACTGCTCCCAATCCTCAGGGTTACCGCTTTTTCTAGCCAATTTATATGCCCTCTCCTTGGATCTTATGCTATCCCTAATTTCCCTTGTTAGCCACGGTTGAGTCACCCTTTTTGTTTTATTCTTATGCCACACTGGGATGAACAAATTCTGTAGTTCATCCATGCAGTCTTTGAATGTTTGCCATTGCCTATCCACCGTCAACCCTTTGAGTGACATTCCCCAATCAATCCTACCCAATTTGCGCCTCATACCATCGTAGTTTCCTTTATTTAAATTCAGGACCCTAGTCTCTGATTCAACTACTTCACTCTCCATCCTAATGAAGAATTCTATCATATTATGATCACTCTGACCCAAGGGGCCTCGTACAACAAGATTGCTAATCAATCCTTTCTCGTTACATAATACCCAGTCTAAGATGGCCTGATCTCTGGTTGGTTCCTCGACATATTATTCCGGAAAACCATCCCGTAAACATTCTAGGAATTCCTCCTCCACAGTATTTTTACTAATTTGGTTAGCCCAATCTATATGTAAATTAAAGTCACCCATGATGACTGCTATGCCCTTACTGCATGCTTCTCTAATTTCCCTTTTAATGACGTCCCCAACCTCCATATTACTGTTTGGAGGTCTATATACCACTCCCACTAAAGTTTTCTGCCCCTTGTTATTTCTCAGTTCTACCCATACAGATTCCGCATCATCAGAGCTAATATCCTTCCTTTCAATTGTGTTAATCCCCTCTTTAACCAGCAATGCTACCCCACCTCCCTTTCTTTTTTGCCTATCTTTCCTAAATATTAAATACCCCTGGATGTTGAGTTCCCAGCCTTGGCCATCCTGGAGCCATGTTTCTGTAATCCCAATCAAATCGTATTCATTTACCTCTATTTGCGCAGCTAATTCATCCACCTTGTTCCGAATGCTCCTTGCATTAAGACACAAAGCCACTCAATAAACCAAACTGTGACACTATTGTACACAATCAATAAACCAAACTGTGTCATTATTGTACACACTCAATAAACCACACATTGTCACTATTGTACACAATCAATAACCCCCCCAACACTGTGTCACTGCTGTACACAATCAATAAACCACACTGTGTCACTATTGTACACAATCATAAACCACATGTTGTCACTATTGTATACACTCAATAAACCACACATTGTCACTATTGTACACATTCAATAAACCACTGTGTCACTACTGTACACAATCAATAAACCACACTGTGTCACTATTCTACATAATCAATAAACCACACTGTGTCACTATTGTACACAATCAATAAACCAGACTGTATTACTACTGTACACAATCAATAAACCACTCTGTCACTATTGCACACAATCAATAAACCACACTGTGGCTGCGATTTTGCCAACCGTAGTAAACCCCACTCCTGTCTTCATCCCGCCTCCAAGTGATTTTGCCCTGATTAGGCTTGTTAAGCCCGCCCTGCGAGGTTCCCGGCCAATTGAAGGAAGCGGGTCTGATAATGTCATTTGGTGACACGTCATCAGCCGGTTTCCTTAAAGGGACCACAGCCACATTGATATTGACATTTGTGCTGTCAGTGTTCTACAGCATTGAGGTGCTGCAAACACTGACAAGCTCTGCACAGAGGTGCACGGCTGCACCCAGGCTCTCCCATGACTCCTTCCATATGCTTATAGAGGGAGTCACAGCATGCAGGGAGGTTCTCTTCCCTTCCCATGGGCGGAAGAGACCTCCCCAGGAGACCAACGCAGCCTGGTTGCACATTGCACAGGAGGTCACAAGCAGGGATGTCGTCAGGAGGACCAGGTTGCAGTGGCGCAAACCTTTCAATGGTCTCAGTAGATCACGAAATGTTACTGCAAAGCCAAACTCAACCTCATCCTGCTGTGCCACTCATCACATCCCCATCACTCTGCCTTCCCTACTCTACTCCTGCACATCCTTCTGACACCAACATACCTTGCACCTCCACCCATCCCTCTCTATCTACATTATCACTTCCCCATCTCACTAGCCACCCCTCACACTCGCCCTCATCCTAGTCCAATCATACCAACTAACAACACACAAGGGTAGGCACTTGTGTGCTTTAGCCAATGTTGGTGTAAATTTTCTGTTAATGTGTTGTCAAGCATTGAAATCTTTATTTTCAACACTTTGCCTTCTTGGACAGATTTGTGTGCACCTTTGGAAGTGTCTTGGTGAATTCCAGTGAATGGTGAGACATAACTATCCCCCATCTCCCCCTGCCAATGGTGATGAGTGTGAAAGGAATGGCGTGGACATTGTAGAGATGCTTTATGGTGCTGGTGTGGGATGGTACCAACCTGGTGCATCATGTGGCAGCCAGGGTTAAGAGAAGCAAATCTGGACATGGTGAGGCCATCGCTGGCGTCCCGGGCAGCAATGTGCCTTGGTGATGATGCTCTGTGTCCAATGCAGCATCAGTTGATTGCGGAGAAGGTTGGTGTTGATGTTGGTGCTGCTGGTGTGCTCGGTGATGTTGGTGCTGGGGCTGATCGTGGTGGGATTCTGAGGACCAAGTTGAGATTTTTTCAAGGACACCGATGCTGCTGGAATAGATGGTAGCTGAAGTTGAGATGACAGAAGCGATCTGTCAATGGTGAGAGGTTGTTCCAAGGAGGTGACAGTGGATAGAGAGTTTACACCAAACACTTCCAAACTGCATACGGCTCAAAAGTGTCATCCAAATCCTGAAGGCTCAAGCTTCTGACATTGCAAAGTGAAGAGCTGTGAAATGGTAGCTTTTATACCACTTTTGCAGCTGTCGCCTATTCACAGCAATGGAGAGACACAGAGAACCCGACACACTGACCTGATGTGATCCCCGAGTGACGGGAACCTCGTGGGAATGTTGGAAAAATGGCTAGAAGGTGGTAGAATGCTGTTCAACTACCTTTAAAGATCCTCTTAACTATCTCAATTGGCTGACCAGCCGCTTAGTGCCGGGTCTGTAAAGCTCAGGCAGACCCCGCACTTGGGAAACTGACACGGAGGCGGGTTCAGAGCGGAATCCCGACCCGCTGTCAATCTTTTAGATATCGACAGCGGACCCGCCTCCAAACCCGCCCTCTGAGCACCGGCAAGATTCGGGCCTGTGTCACTATTGTACACACTCAATAAACCACATTGTGTCACTATTGTACACACTCAATAAACCACGTTGTGTCACTATTGTACACACTCAATAAACCACATTGTGTCACTATTGTACACTCTCAATAAACCACATTGTGTCACTATTGTACACACTCAATAAACCACATGTGTCACTATTGTACACACTCAATAAACCACATTGTGTCACTATTGCACACACTCAATAAACCATAGTGTCACTATTGTACACACTCAATAAACCACATTGTGTCACTATTGTACACACTCAATAAACCACATTGTGTCACTATTGTACACACTCAATAAACCACATTGTGTCACTATTGTACACACTCAATAAACCACATTGTGTCACTATTGTACACACTCAATAAACCACATTGTGTCACTATTGTACACACTCAATAAACCACATAGTGTCACTATTGTACACACTCAATAAACCACATTGTGTCACTATTGTACACACTCAATAAACCACATAGTGTCACTACTGTACACACTCAATAAACCACATAGTGTCACTATTGTACACACTCAATAAACCACATTGTGTCACTATTGTACACACTCAATAAACCACATTGTCACTATTGTACACACTCAATAAACCACATGGTGTCACTATTGTACACACTCAATAAACCTCATTGTGTCACTATTGTACACACTCAATAAACCACATTGTGTCACTATTGTACACACTCAATAAACCGCATTGTGTCACTATTGTACACACTCAATAAACCTAATTGTGTCACTATTGTACACACTCAATAAACCACATTGTGTCACTATTGTACACACTCAATAAACTACACTGTCACACTATTGTACATGAACAATAAACCACACTGTGTCACTATTTTGCACAATCAATTTTGGTCTCCTTACCTAAGGAAGGATATACTTGCCATAGAGGGAGTGCAACGAAGGTTCACGAGATTGATTCCTGGGATGGCGGGACTGTCGTATGAGAAGAGATTGAGTAAACTAGGCCTGTATTCTCTTGAATTCAGAAGAATGAGAGGGGATCTCATTGAAGCATACAAAATTATTACAGGGCTTGATAGGGTGGATGCTGGGAGAATGTTTCCCTTGGCTGGGGAGTCTAGAACCAGGGGTCACAGCCTCAGGATAAAGGGTAGGCCATTCAGAACTGAGCTGAGAAGAAATTTCATCACACAAAGGGTGGTGAATCTTTGGAATTCTCTACCCCAGAGGGCTGTGGAGGCTCAGTCATTGGGTATATTCAAAACAGAAGTCGATAGATTTCTGACTAGTAAGGGCATCAAGGGATATGGCGATAGGGCCGGTGAATGGAGTTGAGGCAGAAGATCAGCCATGATCTCATTGAATGGCGGAGCAGGCTCGAAGGGCCGAATGGCCTACTCCTGCTCCTATTTCTTATGTTCTTATGTAATCAATAAACCACACCGAGTCACTATTGTACACGAACAATAAACCACTCAGTGTCACTATTGCAAACAATCAATAAATCTTACGGTGTCACTATTGTACACACTCAATAAACCAAACCATGTCAGAATTGTACACAATCGATAACTCACACTGTATCACTGTTGTACAGAATTAATAAACCAGACCGTGTCATAAGAACATAAGAAATAGGAGCAGGAGTCAGCCATTTGGCCCTTCGAGCCTGCTCTGCCATTCAATAAGATCATGGCTGATCTTCTACCTCATCTCCACTTTCCTGCCCGATCCCCATATCCCTTGATTCCCTTAATATTCAAAAATCTATCAAACCCAGTCTTGAATATACTCAACAACTGAGCCTCCACAACCCTCTGGGGAAGAGAATTCCAGAGATTCAGAACCCTCTGAGTGAAGAAATTTCTCCTCATCTCAGTCCTAAATGGCCGACCCCTTATTCTGAGACTGTGACCCCTGGTTCTAGAATCTCCAGCCAGGGGAAACATCCTCCCTGCATCTACCCTGTCAAGCCCTGTAAGAATTTTGTATGTTTCAATCAGATCACCTCTCATTCTTCTAAACTCTGGAGAATAGAGGCCTAGTCTACTCAATCTGTCCTCATAGGACAATCCCCCATCCCAGGAACCAGTCTGGTGAACCTTCGTTGCACTCCCTCTATGGCAAGTATATCCTTCCTTAGGTAAGGAGACCAAAACTGTACACAATACTCCAGGTGTGGTCTCACCAGGGCACTATATAATTGCAGTAAGACGTCTTTACACTTATACTCAAATCCTCTTGTAATAAAGGCCCTTCGTTTGTGTCACTATTGTACACAATCAATAAAGCACACTGTGCACTCTTCCACACAATCAATAAGCCACACTGTGTCACTATTTTACACAATCAATAAACCACACTGTCACTATTGCACACACTCAAAAAAAAGTCACTATTGCACACAATCAATAAGCCACAGTGTCGCTATTTTACACACTCAATAAACCACACCGTGTCACTATTTTGCACAATCAATAAACCACACTGTCACTATTCTACACAATCAACAAACCTCACTGTGTCACTAATGTACAAAATCAATAAACCACATGTGTCACTATTGTACACAATCAATAAACCACACGTGTCACTATTGTACACAATCAATAAACCACACGTGTCACTCTTGTACACTATCAATAAACCACACGTGTCACTCTTGTACACAATCAATAAACAACACTGTGGCACTATTGTACACATTCAATAAACCACACTGTGTCACTATTTTGCACAATCAATAAACCACACTGTGGCACTATTGTACACATTCAATAAACCATGCTGTGTCACTCTTGTACACAATCAATAAATGACACTGTCACTATTGTTCACAACCAATAAACCATACAGTCTCACTATTGCACACAATCACTAAACCACACTGTGTCACTATTGTACACATTCAATAAACCACACTGTGTCACTATTTTGCACAATCAATAAACCAGTGTCATTAGTGTACACACTCAATAAACCACACTATTTCACTGTTGTACAGAATCAATAAAACACACTGTGCCACTATTTTGCACAATCAATAAACCACTTCGTGTCACTTCTACCCAATCAATAAATGACTGTGTCACTATTGTGCACAACAAATAAAGCACACGGTGTCCCTATTGTACACACTCAATAAACCAAACTATGTCAGAATTGTACACACTCAATAAACTACACTGTATCACTCTTGTACACAATCAATAAACCACACAGTGCCACTATTTTGCACAATCAATAAACTACACATTGTCACTATTGTACTCATCAATAAACCACATGGTGTCACTACTGTACACACTCAATTAACCACACTGTGCACTCTTGTACCCAATCAATAAACCACACGGTGTCACTATTGTACAGAATCAATAACCCACACTGTCACTATTTTGCACATTGAATGAACCACGCTGTGTCAGTATTGTACACAATCAATACACCACACTGTGTCACTATTTTGCACATTGAATGAACCACACTGAGTCACTATTGTACACAGTCAATAAACCACACTGTGTCACTATTGTGCGCAATCAATAAACCACACTGTGTCACTATTCTAAACAAACAATAAACCACACTGTGTCACTAATGTACACAATCACTAAACCACACTGTGTCACTATTCTAAACAAACAATAATCCACGCTATGTCACTAATGTACATAATCAATAAAACACACTGGGGGAGAAATTCTGTATCGCCCCGTTTGAGGTGCAATTATCGGCCGGGCGCAAAGTTTAGCGCCTGGCACTAATTATCGCCTCCGACTGCAAACTTGGCTTCTATCGCCCCTGGAGGTGAGTGGAGCGCTAAATCAGGCGCTGCACACCTGTCTTAAGGCGCAAAGGCCGAGGAGCGAGGCGCTAACTCAGAGCGCTGGCGCAGCGCAGGTGATGTCAGTTAGCGATGGAACACAGACACAATGGCGCAGACGGTTCTTAAAGGGGAGGGTCGATCTTGCACTCCAGCCACACCCTGCTCATTGGAGCCTTGAATCTCGACCTGGAGAGACCTGTGCCTACATTTTCCAGCCAAGAACTATGGAGAGGGTGAGAGAACGAGCTCAGCGCTTCAGCGAGCGGGCCTTGGATGCTCTGGTTGGCCCGGTGGAGCGCAGAAGATCAATACTGTACCCAGAGAGTGGCAGGAGGCCATTGCCGCGCGACTACAGAAGAGTGTGGAGGGAGGTGGCTCAGAGCGTCTCCTCCAGGAGCATGGTGCCCAGGACCCATATGCAATGTCGCAAAAAGTTCAACAACCTCACTCGGGTCGTCAGGGTGAGTGGCTTTTTTTCAATACCTCTCCATCCCTCCATCTCAACCTCACTCTATGGCCAGTGGGTCTTAAAACCCCAATGCACAACACTCATCCAACACCTATGGCCCTCTCATGAAACACACGCACATTCCACACCTTGCATACAGTAAGGGCTATTCAACTATGGGAGGCACATCAGGCAAGACCATGGCTGTATATTTACTCAGACGCCGTCCTTTTTCTTGCAGGCCAAGCTATCTCATAATAGGAGACAGCAGCGACAGACGGGTGGAGGGCGGCCTCAGCTGCAACCCCTCAGCGATCTTGAGGCGCGCGTCCACAGGATTGTGGCAAGCCAGGTGATCGGTCCCGTGGCCGCTGGAGAGGTCGACCCCGTTCGGGACAGCAATGGTAAGGTCATCAGCTTTCTCTCCTCTCTCATTCCACTTGTCCCTCACAACACCAGCCTTTTACACTTTCAATCCAACTTACTAAATCGCTCCAGTCCTTGCTCCCTTACTGCCCCCCTGCCCTGACGCTAAAGCCACTCTTGTACCTCCCTGCTTTCAGATGGTGATTCACCAGCTGAGGAGACGGGCCCTCAAGCTGCCAGTGGGAGCGAAGCCGCAGGCGAGGAGGAAGAAGAAGCCGGAGCCTCAGCACCACCCACTCCCGAGGAAGCCCATGCCCACACTGGGACCACGCCTTCCCTGGAGGGGAGCAGGGGGAAGGGTCTGATGAGGGTGAAGCTCCAGGACCCAGCGGGCTGCAGCAACGCCATGGGGGTAGGGAAGCTCGGGGGCCTTCTCCCCAGAGGGAGAGTAGGCCAGCGAGTCCTGCTGCACTGGACGCAGAGGAGGAACGGCTGATCGCTGAAATGAACACCCAGGCGGTGGAAACATAACATAGAAACATAGAATCTAGGAGCAGGAGTAGGTCATTCAGCCCGTCGAGCCTGCTCCACCATTCAATACGATCATGGCTGATCATCCAAATCCAGTACCCTGTCCCTGCTGTAATCCCCACAGTACACATATCCCACCCTACCCCCGTAACCCCACGTATTTAATTCCCCCTAACATATCCCATCACCCCACATATTTAATCCCCCCCTAACACTAAGGGTCAATTTATCATAGCCAAATCAACCTAACCCGCACATTTTTGGACTGTGGGAGGAAACCGGAGCACCCGGAGGAAACCCACGCAGACACGGGGAGAATGTGCAAACTCCACACAGACAGTCACCCGAGGTCAGATTCGAACCTGGGTCCCTGGCGCTGTGCGACACCAGTGCTAACCACTATGCCACCGTGTTGCCCACTGAGCTCCTGGGTGCAGTGGGAAGGGTGCCTGGAAGCATTGATGCACTGGCAAGGAGTGTGGAGCACTACGCTGTAGCACAGGCGGATGCCACACTAATGCTTAGTGCTGCAATTCAGTCACTGGCTGCCGTGATCCAATCTTAGGCTGGTCTCATGCAGGCTCAGATTGAGGCCACGCAAGCACTGACTGCTGCCATTGTCGCTGGTTCAGACACATTACCCCGGGGCTCTCACCGCGCCGCAGCAGGTCAGCAATCTATGCTCCAGCAGATTGCTCCGGATGCTGAAGTGCTGCCCCGTGGGAGTGCCAGTGTGTCGGTCGAGCAGGGAGTTGCTGTCCTCTCTCAAGATGACAGCATTCCTGCTGCCACCACTGTCACTTCCCCACTGCACTTGCCACCACCTGTAGCCCAGACTGCTGCTGCCCATGCAGAGTTGGTGCAGTCTGCAGCCGGGCCCTCCAGGCCCAGAGCTGGTCGAGGGCCTCCTTCAAGGGCATCTGCAGTCTCAGGTTCTGACAATCAGCAGCCTTCCACCAGCCTTGCTGCGGCCTCTGGGGCCCCATTACAGAGGAGCAGTAGGGTGGGAAGGGGGGAAGTGCGCAAGGGATGGAGATCACCCTCGAAGGGCAAAAAGTAGGAGGTGTGACGAAATGTTGGAATTTTTTTAATTAAAGGCCGAGGTTCGTGTTCAAACTTTTGTTTAGTGTTTTGTACATTATCTCCAGGTTGTGAGAACCAGTAATGTTAATGAATGATTTTTTGTGTTTGTTTCTATTAGTTTGTCATGAAGAAATGACACACACACAGTTTGTAAAATAAAAAAGTTTTTGTATTCAAAATGTACAGGTTTGGCCTTTGGATTCATTGCTGCCTTGGCCAGCTTTGGGGTTGCGGTTTGCTTTCATTCATGTTGTTCTCCATGCCATAAGCCATTTCCTCAGCAGGGGCCTAGAAACGGCTTGTTATCAGCCGTTGACGGACAGCCCTTGCAGTTTCTACATTGTGGGCCTCCCTCCCGCCTTGGTGCTGCTGCTGATCATCCTCCTCCTCTTCCACCTCCTCCTCCGGTGGTGCACCAAGGCCTGGTGGCATTGGCTGGGTCCTGAGGATTGCCAGGTTATGAAGAATGCAGCAACAACTATGAAGAGGGAGACTTGCTCAGGCGAGTACTGCAGGGCTCCTCCTGAGTGGTCCAGACAGCGGAACCGTTGCTTGAGCACGCCGATCGTCTGCTCAACGATGTTCCTGGTGGCGAGATGGCTCTCGTTGTACCGCAGCTCAGCAGGGGTGTTGGGGTTACGGAGCGGTGTCATCAGCCAGGTGCACAATGGATAACCCTTGTCCCCGAGGAGCCAACCACTTGGCTGATGCGGTGCCTGGAAAAGTTCTGGCACAGCAGTCTGGCGCAGGATGAAAGCATCGTGGCTGCTGCCAGGATAGTGGGCATTGACAGCGAGTATCAGCTGTCTGTGGTCACAGACCAACTGGACGTTTAAGGTGTGGAACCCCTTGCAGTTTCGGAAAACCTCTGCATTCTCATGCAGTACCCGCAAAGCCACATGCGTGCAGTCAGTGGCGCCCTGCACCATGGGGAAGCCCGCTATCCTCGCAAAGCCCAATGCGCGTTCATGCTGTTTGGCCCGGGTCATCGGGAAAGAGATGAACTCTCGTCTCCTTTTATAGAGGGCATTTGTGACCTGCCGGATGCAGCAATGGACCACGAACTGGGAGATATTGGCGATGTCCCCAGTAGCTGCTTGAAAGGAGCCGGTGGCATAAAAGTTCAGAGCCACTGTGACCTTCACTGCCACCGACAGAGACGTCCTGGTTCTCAGTAGAGGCTGCAGATCTGGCTGCAGCAGGTGGCAGAGCTCAGTGACCACCTCCTTGCTGAAGCACAGCCTTCGCAAACACAGCTCCTCGGACATATGAATGTAGGAGAATTGTTCCTGGAATATCCTGGAAGGGTAAGGTCTCCTGTGCAGAGGCCTGTTGGCCTTCCTCCCTCTGGCCATGATTGCCATTCTCTCTCTGCGTCTCTGTTGCCTCCGATTCTGCAGGCGCAGGATGACGCCCCGAAGCAGTGCAGCCCCCAGAGTCTCTTGGCAATCGAAGTAATGAAGGTCAAATCCAAAAGTACCTGCAAAGTGATGCTCAGCAGCCAAAACTACTTCACACAGCGTTGACTCTATGCAGAAGTCTCTCTCTCTCAGAATCTCTCTCTCTGTCAGAACGAGTGGTGCACAAATGTCTACCACAGAAAAAGCCAGGAAGAGGCTGCCTTTAAATAGCCCCCCCCCCCCCCCCCAGCCCCTCACCGACTGGGAAACATTCCAGTCTCCCTGTCGATGCTTGTGCCAGGCGGAAAGGAGGGGGGCACCACTCAATATCCGGTCCGGGGCACCAACAGGGCGTTGCACGCTCGACTGACGTCACGATCTGCGGGCGCAGGAGATCGGGGCGGTAAACTTTTGCGCCGCCACAAAAACTCTAGTCAATTTTGCAAGTGGCGCAAACATCGCCGCGCCCAGGCGCTAGTTGCTTTGCACCCCATTAGCGCCCTCTTAGGGCGCTAATGGGAGGTGCAAGCCAACCGAATTTTTCCCCCACTGTCACAATTTTGCACAATCAATAAACCACACATTGTCACTATTGTACACAATTACTAAACCAAACGGTGTCATTATTGTACACATTCAATAAACCACAAATTTCACTATTGTACACAATCAATAAACCACACTGTGCACTCTTGTACACACACAATAAGCACCACCGTATCACTATTGTACACAATCAATAAACCACACTGTGTCACTATTTTGCACACTGAATGAATCACACTGAGTCACTATTGCACACAATCAATAAACCACACTGTGCACTCTTGTACACACTCAATAAGCCACACTGTGTCACTCTTGTACACAATCAATAAACCATACTGTCACTATTGTACGCAATCAATAAACCACTGTGTCACTAATGTACACAATCAATAAACCAAACTGTCACAATTTTGCACAATCAATAAACCACACAATGTCACAATTGTACGCAATTACTAAACCAAACGGTGTCACTATTGTACACACTCATTAAACCACACTGTTTCACTGTTGTACACAATCAATAAATCACAAATTTTACTATTGTACACAATCAATTAACCACACTGGGTCACTATTTTGCACGTTCAATAAACCACACCGAGTCACTATTGTACACAATTAATAAACCACACTGTGTCACTTTTGTACACAATCAGAATCCACACTGTGTCACAACTGTTCACACTCAATACCCTACACCATGTCACTATTGTACACAATCAATAAACCACACCATGTCAATATTTCACACACTCAGTGAAGCACACTGTCGCTATAGTACACAATCAATTAATCACACTGTGTCACTATGGTAAACACTCAATAAGCCACACGGTCTCACTATTGTACACAATCAATAAACCACACTGTGTCATTCCTGTACACCCGCAGGAAACCATACTGTGTTACTCTTGTACACAATCAATAAACAACATTGGGTTACTATTTTGCACAATCAATAAACCACACTGGGTTACTATTTTGCACAATCAATAAACCACACAGTGTCAATTTGTACATTCTCAATAAACCACACAGTCACACTGTTGTACACGAACAATAAACCACACTGTTTCATTTTGTACATAATCAACAAGCCACACTGTGTCACTATTGTACACAATCACTAAACCACACTGTGTCACTATTGTACACAATCAATAAACCATACAGAGTCACTATTGTACACTATCAATAAACGACACAGAGTCACTATTGTACACAATCAATAAACCACACAGAGTCACTATTGTACACAATCAATAAACCACACATTGTCACTATTGTACACAATTACTAAACCAAACGGTGTCACTATTGTACACAATCAATAAACCACAGAGTCACTATTGTACACAATCAATACATCACACCGTGTCACTGTTGTACACAATCAATAAACCACAAATTTCACTGTAGTACACAATCAATAAACCACAAATTTCACTATTGTACACATCAATAAACCACAAATTTCACTATTGTACACAATCAATAAACCACAAATTTCACTATTGTACACAATCAATAAACCACAAATTTCACTATTGTACACAATCAATAAACCACACCGTATCCCTATTGTACACAATCAATAAACCACACCATGTCAATCTTTTACACACTTGGTGAAGCACACTGGTACTATAGTACACAATCAATAACCCACACCGTGTCACTATTTTGCACATTGAATGAACCACACTGTGTCACTATTGTACACACTCAATAAACCCCACTGTATCACTATTGTACACAATCAATAAACCACACTGTGTCACTATTCAACACAATCAATAAGCCCCACTGCATCACTATTGTTCACAATCAATATGCCCCACTGTATCACTATTGTACACAATCAATAAACCAGTGTCACTATTTTGCACATTGAATGAACCAGTGTCACTATTGTACACACTCAACAAACCCCACTGTATCACTATTGTACACAATCAATAAACCACACTGTGTCACTATGGTACGCAATCAATAAACCACACTGTGTCACTATTGTACACAATCACTAAACCACACCGTGTCACTATTGTACACAATCAATAAACCACACTGTGTCACTCCTGTACACAATCAATAAACCACACTGTATCACTATTGTACACAATGAATACATTATACAGTGTCACTATTCTACACAGTCAATAAACCACACTGTGTCACTAATGTACACAATCACTAAAACACACGGTGTCACTATTGTACACAATCACTAAACCACACGGTGTCACTATTGTACACAATCAAAAAATCACACGGTGTCACTATTGTACACAATCAATCAATCATACTATGTCACGATTGTACACACTCAATAAACACCGTGTCACTGGTGTACACAATCAATAAACCACACATTTCACTCTTCCGCACAATCAATAAACCACAGTCACTATTTTGCACATTCAATAAAACACACCGTGTCACTATTGTACACACTCAGTGAAGCACGCTGTCACTGTAGTACACAATCAATAGACCACACTGTGTCACTATTGTGCACAACCAAAAAACCACACGGTGTCACTGTTGTACACAAGCAGTAATGCACGCTGTGTCACTATTGTACACAATTAATAAACCACACTGTCATTATTCTACACAATCAATAAACCACATGTTGTTACTTTTGTACACAATCAATAAACCAAACGGTGTCACTGTATTACACAATCAATAAACAAGACTGTGTCACTATTGTGTACAACCAAAAAACCACTGTGTCACTATTGTACACAATCAACAATGCACGCTGTGCCACTCTTGTATGCAATCAATAAACCACACAGTGTCACTATTTTGCACAATCAATAAACTACACATTGTCACTATTGTACACAATCAATAAGCCACACTGTAGCACTAATGTACACAATAAAAAAAATCACACAGTGTTACTATTGTACACAATTACTAAACCAAACTGTTTCACTATTGTACACAATCAATAAACCACACTGTGGCACTATTGTACACAATCAAAAAACCACACAGTGTTACTATTGTACACAATTACTAAACCAAACGGTGTCACTATTGTACACAATCAATAAAACACACAGAGTCACTATTGTACACACTCAATAAACCATACCATGTCAATGTTGTACACAATCAATAAACCACAAACTTCACTATTGTACACAATCACTAAACCTCACGGTGTCACTATTCTAAACAAACAATAAACCACAGTGTCACTATTTTGCACAATCAATAAACCACACATTATCACTATTGTACACAATTTCTAAACCAAACTGTGTCACTATTGTACACAAACAATAAACCACAAATTTCACAGTTGTACACACTTAATAAACCACACGGTGTCACTTTTGTACACAATCAGAATCCACACTGTGTCACTACTGTTCGCACTCAATAAACCAAACTGTATCACTATTTTACACAATCAATAAACTACACTGCGTCACTATTTTGCACAATCAATAAATCACACAGTGTCACTATTGTACACAAACAATAAACCACACTGTGTCACTGTAGTACACAATCAATAAACCACACTGTCACTACTGTACACAATCTATAAACCAAACTGTGTCACTATTGTACACAATCAATAAATCACAGTGTGTCACTATTGTACACAATCACTAAACCACACCGTGTCCCTATTGTACACAAACAATAAACCACACTGTGTCACTGTAGTATCCCCAATATTAACTGGGATAGTCAGAGTGTGAAAGGCTTAGAGGGTGCGGAATTCTTAAAGTGCATCCAGGAGAGCTTTTTGAGCCAGCATGTAGAAAGTCCTACAAGAGAGGGGGCGGTACTGGACCTAATTCTAGGGAATATAGCCGGGCAAGTGGTAGAAGTGTTAGTGGGAGAGCATTTTGGTGACAGTGATCATAATTTGGTGAGATTTAAGGTAGTCATGGAAAAGGACAAAGATGAACCGGAAATAAAGGTTCTAAGTTGGGGGAAGGCCGATTTTAATATGATAAGGCAGGATCTGGCCAAAGTGGACTGGAATTAGCTACTTGTAGGAAAATCCACATCAGAGCAGTGGGAGTCTTTCAGAAAGGAAATAGAGAGAGTACAACGCCAACATGTTCCCGTAAAGGTCAAGGGTGGGACCAACAAGCCCAGGGAACCCTGGATGTCAAGGGATATACGAGAATGGATTAGGGAAAAAAGGGAGGCTTTTGGCAGATACAAAGGACTAAAAACAGTGGAAGCCCTAGAGGAGTATAGAAAGTGCATGGGGTACTTAAAAAAGAAATTAGGAGAGCGAAGAGGGGGCATGAAAAAATACTGGCGGGCAAAATAAAGGAAAATCCCAAGGTGCTTTATAAGTATATTAAGGGCAAGAGGATAACCGGGGAAAGAGTAGGGCCCATTAGGGACCAAAGTGGCAATCTGTGTGTAGAGCCAGAATATGTAGGTGAGGTTTTAAATGAATATTTTGCATCTGTGTTCACTATGGAGAAGGACGATGTAGGCATAGAAATCAGGCAGGGGGATTGTGATATACTTGAACAAATTAGTATTGAGAGGGAGGAGGTACTAGCGGTTTTAGCGGGCTTAAAAGTGGATAAATCCCCAGGTCCAGACGAGATGTATCCCAGGCTGCTGTGTGAGGCAAGGGAGGAGATTGCAGGGGCTCTGACACAAATTTTCAGAACCTCTCTGGCCACAGGGGAGGTGCCAGAGGACTGGAGAACAGCTAACGTAGTACCATTATTCAAGAAGGGTAGTAGGGATAAACCAGGGAATTACAGGCCAGTGAGCCTAACATCAGTGGTAGGGAAATTATTGGAAAAAATTCTGAGGGACAGAATTAGTCTCCACTTGGAGAGGCAAGGATTAATCAAGGATAGTCAGCATGGCTTTGTCAGGGGGAGATCATGTCTGACCAATTTGATTGAATTTTTCGAGGGGGTGACTAGGTGTGTGGATGAGGGCAGTGCAGTTGATGTGGTCTACATGGACTTCAGTAAGGCTTTTGACAAAGTCCCGCATGGGAGACTGGTCAAGAAGGTAAGAGCCCATGGGATCCAGGGCAACTTGGCACATTGGATCCAAAATTGGCTTAGTGGCAGGAGGCAGAGGGTGATGGTCAAAGGTTGTTTTTGTGACTGGAAGCCTGTGTCCAGTGGTGTACCGCAGGGATCGGTGCTGGGTCCTTTGCTGTTTGTAATGTACATTAATGATTTAGATATGAATGTAGGAGGTATGATCAGTAAGTTCGCAGATGACACGAAAATTGGTGGGGTGGTAAATAGCGAGGAGGGAAGCCTCAGGCAAAGAACGATATAGACGGAATGGTTAGATGGGCAGAACACTGGCAAATGGAATTTAACCCTGAAAAGTGTGAGGTGATGCATTTTGGGAGGACTAACAAGGCAAGGGAATACACAATGAATGGTAGGACCCTAGGAAGGACAGAGGATCAGAGGGACCTTGGTGTGCATGTACATAGATCCCTGAAGGCAGCAGGACAGGTAGATAAGGAGGTTAAAAAGGCATATGGGATACTTGCCTTCATTAGCTGAGGCGTAGAATATAAGAGCAGGGAGGTTATGATGGAGCTGTACAAAACACTAGTTAGGCCACAGCTGCAATACTGTGTGCAGTTCTGGTCGCCACACTATAGGAAGGATGTGATTGCATTGGAGAGGGTGCAGAGAGCTAATATTTGCGTCCAGACGATATTTGCGCCCCAAATGGGGCGCGACCTAATTTCTACCCCTATAACTCTATGAATATGACTAGTACACAATCAATAAACCACACTGTGTCACTACTGTATACAATCTATAAACCAAACTATGTCCCTATTGTACACAATCAAAAAATCACACTGTGTCACTATTGTACACAATAAATCAACCATACTATGTCACTATTGTACACAGTCAATAAACCACACTGTGTCACTAATGTACACAATCCCTAAACGACACTGTGTCACTATTATACACAATCACAAACTCACACTGTGTCACTATTGTGCACAATCACTAAACCACACGGTGTCACTATTATACACAATCAATCAACCATACTATGTCACTATTGTACACAATCAATAAACCACAGTCATTATTGTACACAATCACTAAATCAAGTGTCACTATTGTACACACTCAATAAACCACACCGTGTCACCAGTGTACACAATCAATAAAACCACACTGTGTCACTATTTTGCACATTCAATAAAACACACCGTGTCACTATTGTACACACTCAGTGAAGCACACTGTCACTGTAGTACACAATCAATAAACCACACTTTGTCACTACTGTACACAACCAAAAAACCACACGGCGTCATGATTGTACACAATCAATAATGCACGCTGTGTCACTATTGTACACAATCAATAAACCACACTGTCATTATTGTACACAATCAATAAACCACACATTGTTACTATTGTACACAATCAATAAACAAGACTGTGTCACTATTGTGCTCAACCAAAAAACCGCACTGTGTCACTATTGTACACAATCAATAATGCACGTTGTGCCACTCTTATACGCAATCAATAAACCACACTGTGTCACTACTGTACACAATCTATAAAGGACAGTGTCACTATTGTACATACTCAATAAACCACACAGTGCCACCGGTGTACACAATCAATAAACAACACATTTCACTATTGTACATGATCAATAAACCACACTGTGTCACTATTTTACACAATCAATAAACCACTGTGTCTCTCTTCCACATAATCAATAAACCACACGGTATCACTATTTTGCACATTCAATAAACCACACAGTGTCATTATTTTGCACACTCAGTGAAGCAAACTTTCACTGTAGTACACAATCAATAAACCACACTGTGTCACTACTGTACACAATCTATAAACCAAATGGTGTCACTGTTGTACACAATCAATAAACCACACTGTCACTATTGTACACAATCAATAAACCACACATTGTTACTATTGTACACGCTCAATACCACACTGTGTCACTATTGTACACACACAATAAACCACACTGTGCCACTCTTGTACACAAGCAATAAACCACACAGTGTCACTATTTTGCACAATCGATAAAGTACACATTGTCACTATTGTACACAATCACTAAACCACACCATGTTACTATTGTACACAATCAAAAAATTACACTGTCACTATTGTACACACTCAATAAACCACACTGTCATTATTGTACACACACAATAAACCACACTGTGCCACTCTTGTATGCAATCATTAAAACACACTGTGTCACTACTGAACACACTCAATAAATCACACCGTGTCACCATTGTACACAATCAATAAACCACAAATTTCACTATTGTCCACAATCAATACACCACACTGTGCCACTCTTCCACACAATCAATAAACCACTGTGTCACTATTTTGCACATTCAATAAACCACACAGTGTCACTATTGTACACACTTTGTGAAGCACACTATCACTGTAGTACACAATCAATAAACCACTGTGTTACTATGCTACAAAAACAAAAAACCACACTGTTTCACTATTGTACACAATCAATAATCCACACTGTATCACTACTGAGCACAACCAAAAAAACCACTGTCACTATTGTACACAATCAATAAAGCACACGGTGTCACTATTGCACACATTCAATAAACCACACTGTCACTATTGTACACAATCAAAAAACACACATTGTTACTATTGTACACACTCAATAAACCATACTGTGTCACTATTGTACATACACAATAAATAACACTGTGCCACTCTTGTATGCAATCAATAAACCACACAGTGTCACTATTTTGCACAATCAATAAACCACACTGTGTCACTCATGTACACAATCATTAAACCACATGGTGTCACTATTGTACACAATCACTAAACCACAGTGTCACTATTGTACACGAACAATAATCCACACTGTGTCACTAATGTACACAATCAATAAACCACACTGTGTCACTATTGTACACACTCAATAAACACCGTGTCACTGGTGTACACAATCAATAAACCACACATTTCACTATTGTACATAATCAATAAACCACGCTGTGTCACTATTTTGCACATTCAATAAACCACACGGTGTCACAATTCTACACAATAATAAACCACACGTCAATATTGTACACAATAAATAAACCAGTGTCACTATTGTACATAATCAATAAGCCACTACTGTACACAATCAATAAACCACACTGTGTCACTACTGTACACAACCAAAACACCACACTGTGTCACTATTGTACACAATCAATAAACCACACCATGTCAATATTTCACACACTCAGTGAAGCACACTGTCACTATAGTACACAATCAATAAACCACACTGTGTCACTATGGTACAAATCAATAAACCACACTGTGTCACTACTGTACATGATCAATAAACCAAACTGTGTCACTGTTGTACACAATCAATAAACCACACTGTGTCACTATTGTGCACAATCTATAAACCACACCTTGTTACTATTGTGCACACTGAATAAACCACACTGTGTCACTGTTGCACACACACAATAAACCACATTCCGCCACTCTTGTATGCAATCAATAAACCACACAGTGTCACTATTTTGCACAATCAATAAACTACACATTGTCACTAAAGTACACAATCAATAAGCCACAATGTGTCACTATTTTCCACAATCAATGAATCACACTGTGTCACTATTGTACACAATCAATAAACCACACAGTGTCACTATTGTACACAATCAATAAACCACACTGTGTCACTATTGTACACAATCAAAAAATCACACTGGGTCACTATTGTACACAATCACTAAACCACAGCGTCACTATTGTACACTAGCAATAAACCACATATTTCACTATTGTACACAATCAATACACCACACTGTGTCACTCTTCTACACAATCAATAAACCATTGTGTCACTATTTTGCACATTCAATAAACCACACCGTGTCACTATTGTACACAATCAATAAACCACACTGTGTAACTATGCTACAAAAACAAAAAACCACACAGTTTCACTACTGTACACAATCAATAAACCAAATGGTGTCATTGTTGTACACAATCAATAAACCACACTGTGTCACTATTGTGCTCAACCAAAAAACCACACTGTGTCACTATTGTACACAATCAATAAAGCACACTGTGTCACGATTGTACACAATCAATAAACCACACTGTGTCACTACTGTTCATACTCAATAAACCACACCGTGTCACTATTGTACACACTCAGTGAAGCACACTGTCACTGTAGTACACAATCAATAAACCACATGGTGTCACTATTGTACACAATCAATAAACCACACCTTGTTACTATTGTACACACTCAATAAACCACACTGTGTCACTGTTGTACACACACAATAAACCACACAGTCACTATTTTGTACAATCAATAAAGTACACATTGTCACTAAAGTACACAATCAATAAGCCACACTGGGTCACTATTTTCCACAATCAATGAATCACACTGTGTCACTATTGTACACAATCAATAAACCACACAGTGTCACTATTGTACACAATCAATAAACCACACTGTGTCACTATTGTACACAATCAAAAAATCACACTGGGTCACTATTGTACACAATCACTAAACCACAGCGTCACTATTGTACACTAGCAATAAACCACATATTTCACTATTGTACACAATCAATACACCACACTGTGTCACTCTTCTACACAATCAATAAACCATTGTGTCACTATTTTGCACATTCAATAAACCACACCGTGTCACTATTGTACACAATCAATAAACCACACTGTGTAACTATGCTACAAAAACAAAAAACCACACAGTTTCACTACTGTACACAATCAATAAACCAAATGGTGTCATTGTTGTACACAATCAATAAACCACACTGTGTCACTATTGTGCTCAACCAAAAAACCACACTGTGTCACTATTGTACACAATCAATAAAGCACACTGTGTCACTATTGTACACAATCAATAAACCACACTGTGTCACTACTGTTCATACTCAATAAACCACACCGTGTCACTATTGTACACACTCAGTGAAGCACACTGTCACTGTAGTACACAATCAATAAACCACATGGTGTCACTATTGTACACAATCAATAAACCACACCTTGTTACTATTGTACACACTCAATAAACCACACTGTGTCACTGTTGTACACACACAATAAACCACACAGTCACTATTTTGTACAATCAATAAAGTACACATTGTCACTAAAGTACACAATCAATAAGCCACACTGGGTCACTATTTTCCACAATCAATGAATCACACTGTGTCACTATTGTACACAATCAATAAACCACACTGTGTCACTGTTGTCCACACACAAGAAACCACACTCCGCCACTCTAGTACGCAATCAATAAACCACACAGAGTCACTATTTTGCACAATCAATAAACTACACATTGTTACTATTGCACACTCAGTGAAGCACACTGTGTCACTATGGTACACAATCAATAAACTACGCATTTTCACTAAAGTACACAATCAATAAGCCACACTGTGTCATTATTTTCCACAATCAATGAATCACACTGTGTCACTGTTGTACTCACCAATAAACCATACTGTGTCACTGTTGCACACAATCAATAAACCACACTGCATCACTATTTTGCACATTGAATAAACCACACTGTCACTTTTTTTACAGAGTCAATAAATCACACAGTGTCACTATTGTACACTGCCAATAAACCACACTGTGTCACTATTGTACACAATCAACAAACCAAACTGTGTCACATATTGTACACAATCATTAAACCACACTGTGCCACTATTGTACACTATCTATAAACCACACTGTGTCACTATTCTAAACAATCAATAAACCACACTGTGTCACTATTGTACACAAACAATAAACCACAGAGTGTCATCGTTGTACACAATCAATAAACCACACATTTCACTATTGTACACACTGAATAAACCACAGTGTCACTATTCCACAGAGTCAATAAACCACACAGTGTCACTATTGTTCACAATCAATAAACCACACTGTGCATTCATGGACACACTGTATCACTCTTGTACACAATCAATAAACCACACTGTGTCACTACTGTATACAATCTATAAACCACACTGTGTCACGATTGTACACAATCAATAAACCACACTGTGTCACTATTGTACACAATCAATAAACCACACTGTGTCACTATTGTACACAATCAATAAACCACACTGTGTCACTATTGTCTGGATACGGTGGATTGCAGCCAGAGGTTGGTGTTCCCAGTGCTATAACCATCGCTTCTCTCCGATCTCTCCGATATCCTGGCCGGGATAGTATGGAAGGCGGGTCAACTCCAAAAGCCCAATATCCAGCCTGCTGACCTCTCCTGGAATATTTTGAACCATTCTGGTCCATCCTCCCTCGTCAGGGTCTGTAATTGTGGGTGTGTGTGGGCTGCCAGGGTCACAGCAGTCCCCTCTCTGTCTGGTTGACACTTCTTGGTTCCTATACTGTTGAGCCAGTATCTCTGACTCCATTTCACTTTACTGGAGCCCTCAGAGGATGGGGATGAGAGGGAGTGACGGGGGAGGGGGAGGGTGGTCGTGAGGGTGGGGGTGAGGGTGGGGGTGAGGGGGTGAGGTGAGGGGATGGGGTGAGGGTGGGGGTGAGGGTGAGGGGATGGGGTGAGGGGGTGAGGTGAGGGGGTGAGGGGATGGGGTGAGGGGATGGGGTGAGGGTGAGGGGATGGGGTGAGGGTGGGGGTGAGGGGATGGGGTGGGGGTGAGGGGATGGGGTGAGGGTGAGGGGATGGGGTGAGGGTGAGGGTGGGGGTGAGGGGATGGGGTGGGGGTGAGGGGATGGGGTGAGGGTGGGGGTGAGGGGATGGGGTGAGGGTGAGGGGATGGGGTGAGGGTGAGGGGATGGGGTGAGGGTGGGGGTGAGGGTGAGGGGATGGGGTGAGGGGGTGAGGGTGAGGGGGTGAGGGGATGGGGTGAGGGTGGGGGTGAGGGGATGGGGTGAGGGTGAGGGGATGGGGTGAGGGTGGGGGTGAGGGTGAGGGGATGGGGTTAGGGTGAGGTGGGAGTGAGGGGATGGGGTGAGGGTGAGGGGATGGGGTGAGGGTGGGGTTGATGGGGTGAGGGGATGGGGTGAGGGTGAGGGGATGGGGTTAGGGTGGGGGTGAGGTGGGGGTGAGGGGGCCAGTCTGCTGGGTTTGAAACAATCCTCTCAGTTCAGCCCCACAGGATCAGGCTGTGATTCAATGATTGTCTCCAGGACATTAATCATTTAAAAAACAAACTGCTGTCGAACACTGTCCCCATTAACAGGCCGGTTCCGGCACACTGTCCCCATTAACAGGCCGGTTCCGGCACACTGTCCCCATTAACGGGCCGGGTCCGGCACACTGTCCCCATTAACAGGCCGGGTCCGGCACACTGTCCCCATTAACGGGCCGGGTCCGGCACACTGTCCCCATTAACAGGCCGGTTCCGGCAAACTGTCCCCATTAACAGGCCGGGTCCGGCACACTGTCCCCATTAACGGGCCGGGTCCGGCACACTGTCCCCATTAACAGGCCGGTTCCGGCACACTGTCCCCATTAACAGGCCGGGTCCAGCACACTGTCCCCATTAACAGGCTTGTTGCTCACCTCCTCTCCTTCCACGAATTGCAGCCCGAGCTGGATGAAATGCTGCACCCGGATGAAGCCGCCCGTGTCCTCGGCCACCGCATCAAACACCTCCCGCAGCTTCTGCACAAACTGCGCCAGAGATTCCTCCTGGCTCGGCCCCGCTCCACCTCCAGCTCCATCTCCATCTCCATCCATGGTGGCTGCGACTCCAGCTTCAGCAGCACGCCAGGCAGGAGATGCTGGCGGCCCTCAGCACCGAGCCCAGGGCGGACAGCGAATGAATGACATCAGGCTCCGTGTAAGAACAGATTCAGTTCAGGGAGGAGATACCCTCAGCGAAAAACACACACTGTACCAATCCTCAGCAATAAACCCACAGCATCAATCCAGAACACACTGTACCAATCCTCAGCAATAAACCCACAGCATCAATCCAGAACACACTGTACCAATCCTCAGCAATAAACCCTCAGCATCGATCCAGAACACACTGTACCAATCCTCAGCAATAAACCCTCAGCATCAATCCAGAACACACTGTACCAATCCTCAGCAATTAACCCTCAGCATCAATCCAGCACACACTGCACCAATCCTCAGCAATAAACCCACAGCATCAATCCAGCACACACTGTACCAATCCTCAGCAACAAACACAGAGCATCAATCCAGCACACACTGTACCAATCCTCAGCAATAAACCCACAGCATCAATCCAGTACACTCTACAATCCTCAGCAATAAACCCACAGCATCAATCCAGCACACTTTACAATCCTCAGCAATAAACCCACAGCATCAATCCAGCACACACTGTACCAATCCTCAGCAATAAACCCTCAGCATCAATCCAGCACACACTGTACCAATACTCAGCAATAAACCCTCAGCATCAATCCAGCACACACTCTACAATCCTCAGCAATAAACCCACAGCATCAATCCAGCACACACTGTACCAATCCTCAGCAATAAACCCACAGCATCAATCCAGCACACACTGTACCAATCCTCAGCAATAAACCCTCAGCATCAATCCAGCACACTGTACCAATCCTCAGCAATAAACCCTCAGCATCAATCCAGCACACTGTACCAATCCTCAGCAATAAACCCACAGCATCAATCCAGAACACACTGTACCAATACTCAGCAATAAACCCTCAGCATCAATCCAGAACACACTGTACCAATCCTCAGCAATAAACCCTCAGCATCAATCCAGAACACACTGTACCAATCCTCAGCAATAAACCCTCAGCATCAATCCAGCACACACTGCACCAATCCTCAGCAATAAACCCACAGCATCAATTCAGCACACCTTGTACCAATCCTCAGCAACAAACACAGAGCATCAATCCAGCACACACTGTACCAATCCTCAGCAATAAACCCACAGCATCAATCCAGCACACTTTACAATCCTCAGCAATAAACCCACAGCATCAATCCAGCACACACTGTACCAATCCTCAGCAATAAACCCTCAGCATCAATCCAGCACACACTCTACAATCCTCAGCAATAAACCCACAGCATCAATCCAGAACACACTGTACCAATCCTCAGCAATAAACCCTCAGCATCAATCCAGCACACACTATACAATCCTCAGCAATAAACCCACAGCATCAATCCAGCACACACTGTACCAATCCTCAGCAATAAACCCTCAGCATCAATCCAGCACACTGTACCAATCCTCAGCAATAAACCCTCAGCATCAATCCAGCACACTGTACCAATCCTCAGCAATAAACCCACAGCATCAATCCAGAACACACTGTACCAATCCTCAGCAAGAAACCCTCAGCATCAATCCAGCACACTGTACCAATCCTCAGCAATAAACCCACAGCATCAATCCAGCACACACTGTACCAATCCTCAGCAATAAACCCTCAGCATCAATCCAGCACACGGTACCAATCCTCAGCAATAAACCCACAGCATCAATCCAGAACACACTGTACCAATCCTCAGCAATAAACCCTCAGCATCAATCCAGCACACACTGTACCAATCCTCAGCAATAAACCCTCAGCATCAATCCAGCACACACTGTACCAATCCTCAGCAACAAACACAGAGCATCAATCCAGAACACACTGTACCAATCCTCAGCAACAAACACAGAGCATCAATCCAGCACACACTGTACCAATCCTCAGCAATAAACCCACAGCATCAATCCAGTACACTCTACAATCCTCAGCAATAAACCCACAGCATCAATCCAGCACACTGTACCAATCCTCAGCAATAAACCCATAGCATCAATCCAGCACACACTGTACCAATCCTCAGCAATAAGCCACAGCATCAATCCAGCACACACTCTACCAATCCTCAGCAATAAACCCACAGCATCAATCCAGTACACTCTACAATCCTCAGCAATAAACCCACAGCATCAATCCAGCACACTGTACCAATCCTCAGCAATAAACCCATAGCATCAATCCAGCACACACTGTACCAATCCTCAGCAATAAACCCTCAGCATCAATCCAGCACACACTGTACCAATCCTCAGCAATAAACCCTCAGCATCAATCCAGCACACACTGTACCAATCCTCAGCAATAAACCCTCAGCATCAATCCAGCACACACTGTACCAATCCTCAGCAATAAACCCTCAGCATCAATCCAGCACACACTGTACCAATCCTCAGCAATAAACCCACAGCATCAATCCAGCACACACTGTACCAATCCTCAGCAATAAGCCACAGCATCAATCCAGCACACACTCTACCAATCCTCAGCAATAAACCCACAGCATCAATCCAGTACACCCTACAATCCTCAGCAATAAACCCACAGCATCAATCCAGGACACACTGTACCAATCCTCAGCAATAAACCCTCAGCATCAATCCAGCACACACTGTACCAATCCTCAGCAATAAACCCACAGCATCAATCCAGCACACTCTACAATCCTCAGCAATAAACCCACAGCATCAATCCAGCACACTGTACCAATCCTCAGCAATAAACCCATAGCATCAATCCAGCACACACTGTACCAATCCTCAGCAATAAACCCTTAGCATCAATCCAGCACACACTGTACCAATCCTCAGCAATAAACCCACAGCATCAATCCAGCACACACTGTACCAATCCTCAGCAATAAGCCACAGCATCAATCCAGCACACACTGTACCAATCCTCAGCAATAAACCCTCAGCATCAATCCAGCACACACTGTACCAATCCTCAGCAATAAACCCTCAGCATCAATCCAGCACACACTCTACCAATCCTCAGCAATAAACCCACAGCATCAATCCAGCACACTCTACAATCCTCAGCAATAAACCCACAGCATCAATCCAGCACACTGTACCAATCCTCAGCAATAAACCCTTAGCATCAATCCAGCACACACTGTACCAATCCTCAGCAATAAATCCTCAGCATCAATCCAGCACACACTGAACCAAACCTCAGCAATAAACCCTTAACATCAATCCAGCACACACTGTACCAATCCTCAGCAATAAACCCACAGCATCAATCCAGCACACACTGTACCAATTCTCAGCAATAAACCCACAGCATCAATGCAGCACACACTGTACCAATCCTCAGCAATAAACCCTCAGCATCAATCCAGCACACACTGGACCAATCCTCAGCAATAAATCCTCAGCATCAATCCAGCACACACTGTACCAATCCTCAGCAATAAACCCTCAGCATCAATCCAGCACACACTGTACCAATCCTCAGCAATAAGCCACAGCATCAATCCAGCACACTCTACAATCCTCAGCAATAAACCCTCAGCATCAATCCAGCACACACTGTACCAATCCTCAGCAATAAACCCTCAGCATCAATCCAGCACACACTGTACCAATCCTCAGCAATAAACCCTCAGCATCAATCCAGCACACACTGTACCAATCCTCAGCAATAAACCCACAGCATCAATCCAGCACACTCTGTACCAATCCTCAGCAACAAACACAGATCATCAATCCAACACACCCTGTACCAATCCTCAGCAATAAACCCACAGCATCAATCCAGCACACACTGTACCAATCCTCAGCAACAAACACAGAGCATGAATCCAGCACACACTGTACCAATCCTCAGCAATAAACCCTCAGCATCAGTCCAGCACACACTGTACCAATCCTCAGCAATAAACCCTCAGCATCAATCCAGCACACACTGTACCAATCCTCAGCAATAAACCCACAGCATCAATCCAGCACACACTGTACCAATCCTCAGCAATAAACCCACAGCATCAATCCAGCACACACTGTACCAATCCTCAGCAATAAACCCTCAGCATCAATCCAGCACACACTGTACCAATCCTCAGCAATAAACTCTCAGCATCAATCCAGCACACTGTACCAATCCTCAGCAATAAACCCACAGCATCAATCCCGCACACACTGTACCAAACCTCAGCAATAAACCCTTAGCATCAATCTAGCACACACTGTACCAATCCTCAGCAATAAACCCTCAGCATCAATCCAGCACACACTCTACCAATCCTCAGCAATAAACCCTCAGCATCAATCCAGAACACACTGTACCAATTCTCAGCAATAAACCAACAGCATCAATCCAGCACACACTGTACCAATCCTCAGCAATAAACCCACAGCATCAATCCAGAACACACTGTACCAATCCTCAGCAATAAACCCTCAGCATCAATCAAGAACACACTGTACCAATCCTCAGCAACAAACCTTCAGCATCAATCCAGCACACACTGTACCAATCCTCAGCAATAAACCCTCAGCATCAATCCAGCACACACTGTACCAATCCTCAGCAATAAACCCTCAGCATCAATCCAGCACACACTGTACCAATCCTCAGCAAAAAACCCTCAGCATCAATCCAGCACACACTGTACAAATCTTCAGCAATAAACCCTCAGCATCAATCCAGCACACACGCTACCAATCCTCAGCAATAAACCCTCAGCATCAATCCAGAACACACCGTACCAATGCTCAGCAATAAACCCACAGCATCAATCCAGCACACACTGTACCAATCCTCAGAAACAAACACAGAGCATCAATCCAGCACACACTGTACCAATCCTCAGCAATAAACCCTCAGCATCAATCCAGCACACTGTACCAATCCTCAGCAATAAACCCTCAGCATCAATCCAGCACACTGTACCAATCCTCAGCAATAAACCCACAGCATCAATCCAGAACACACTGTACCAATACTCAGCAATAAACCCTCAGCATCAATCCAGAACACACTGTACCAATCCTCAGCAATAAACCCTCAGCATCAATCCAGAACACACTGTACCAATCCTCAGCAATTAACTCTCAGCATCAATCCAGCACACACTGTACCAATCCTCAGCAATAAACCCTCAGCATCAATCCAGCACACACTGTACCAATCCTCAGCAATAAACCCTCAGCATCAATCCAGCACACACTGTACCAATCCTCAGCAATAAACCCTCAGCATCAATCCAGCACACACTGTACCAATCCTCAGCAATAAACCCACAGCATCAATCCAGCACACTCTACAATCCTCAGCAATAAACCCACAGCATCAATCCAGCACACTGTACCAATCCTCAGCAATAAACCCATAGCATCAATCCAGCACACACTGTACCAATCCTCAGCAATAAACCCTTAGCATCAATCCAGCACACACTGTACCAATCCTCAGCAATAAACCCACAGCATCAATCCAGCACACACTGTACCAATCCTCAGCAATAAGCCACAGCATCAATCCAGCACACACTGTACCAATCCTCAGCAATAAACCCTCAGCATCAATCCAGCACACACTGTACCAATCCTCAGCAATAAACCCTCAGCATCAATCCAGCACACACTCTACCAATCCTCAGCAATAAACCCACAGCATCAATCCAGCACACTCTACAATCCTCAGCAATAAACCCACAGCATCAATCCAGCACACTGTACCAATCCTCAGCAATAAACCCTTAGCATCAATCCAGCACACACTGTACCAATCCTCAGCAATAAATCCTCAGCATCAATCCAGCACACACTGAACCAAACCTCAGCAATAAACCCTTAACATCAATCCAGCACACACTGTACCAATCCTCAGCAATAAACCCACAGCATCAATCCAGCACACACTGTACCAATTCTCAGCAATAAACCCACAGCATCAATGCAGCACACACTGTACCAATCCTCAGCAATAAACCCTCAGCATCAATCCAGCACACACTGGACCAATCCTCAGCAATAAATCCTCAGCATCAATCCAGCACACACTGTACCAATCCTCAGCAATAAACCCTCAGCATCAATCCAGCACACACTGTACCAATCCTCAGCAATAAGCCACAGCATCAATCCAGCACACTCTACAATCCTCAGCAATAAACCCTCAGCATCAATCCAGCACACACTGTACCAATCCTCAGCAATAAACCCTCAGCATCAATCCAGCACACACTGTACCAATCCTCAGCAATAAACCCTCAGCATCAATCCAGCACACACTGTACCAATCCTCAGCAATAAACCCACAGCATCAATCCAGCACACTCTGTACCAATCCTCAGCAACAAACACAGATCATCAATCCAACACACCCTGTACCAATCCTCAGCAATAAACCCACAGCATCAATCCAGCACACACTGTACCAATCCTCAGCAACAAACACAGAGCATGAATCCAGCACACACTGTACCAATCCTCAGCAATAAACCCTCAGCATCAGTCCAGCACACACTGTACCAATCCTCAGCAATAAACCCTCAGCATCAATCCAGCACACACTGTACCAATCCTCAGCAATAAACCCACAGCATCAATCCAGCACACACTGTACCAATCCTCAGCAATAAACCCACAGCATCAATCCAGCACACACTGTACCAATCCTCAGCAATAAACCCTCAGCATCAATCCAGCACACACTGTACCAATCCTCAGCAATAAACTCTCAGCATCAATCCAGCACACTGTACCAATCCTCAGCAATAAACCCACAGCATCAATCCCGCACACACTGTACCAAACCTCAGCAATAAACCCTTAGCATCAATCTAGCACACACTGTACCAATCCTCAGCAATAAACCCTCAGCATCAATCCAGCACACACTCTACCAATCCTCAGCAATAAACCCTCAGCATCAATCCAGAACACACTGTACCAATTCTCAGCAATAAACCAACAGCATCAATCCAGCACACACTGTACCAATCCTCAGCAATAAACCCACAGCATCAATCCAGAACACACTGTACCAATCCTCAGCAATAAACCCTCAGCATCAATCAAGAACACACTGTACCAATCCTCAGCAACAAACCTTCAGCATCAATCCAGCACACACTGTACCAATCCTCAGCAATAAACCCTCAGCATCAATCCAGCACACACTGTACCAATCCTCAGCAATAAACCCTCAGCATCAATCCAGCACACACTGTACCAATCCTCAGCAAAAAACCCTCAGCATCAATCCAGCACACACTGTACAAATCTTCAGCAATAAACCCTCAGCATCAATCCAGCACACACGCTACCAATCCTCAGCAATAAACCCTCAGCATCAATCCAGAACACACCGTACCAATGCTCAGCAATAAACCCACAGCATCAATCCAGCACACACTGTACCAATCCTCAGAAACAAACACAGAGCATCAATCCAGCACACACTGTACCAATCCTCAGCAATAAACCCTCAGCATCAATCCAGCACACTGTACCAATCCTCAGCAATAAACCCTCAGCATCAATCCAGCACACTGTACCAATCCTCAGCAATAAACCCACAGCATCAATCCAGAACACACTGTACCAATACTCAGCAATAAACCCTCAGCATCAATCCAGAACACACTGTACCAATCCTCAGCAATAAACCCTCAGCATCAATCCAGAACACACTGTACCAATCCTCAGCAATTAACTCTCAGCATCAATCCAGCACACACTGTACCAATCCTCAGCAATAAACCCTCAGCATCAATCCAGCACACACTGTACCAATCCTCAGCAATTAACCCTCAGCATCAATCCAGCACACACTGTACCAATCCTCAGCAATAAACCCTCAGCATCAATCCAGCACACACTGCACCAATCCTCAGCAATAAACCCACAGCATCAATTCAGCACACCTTGTACCAATCCTCAGCAACAAACACAGAGCATCAATCCAGCACACACTGTACCAATCCTCAGCAATAAACCCTCAGCATCAATCCAGCACACACTCTACAATCCTCAGCAATAAACCCACAGCATCAATCCAGCACACACTGTACCAATCCTCAGCAATAAACCCACAGCATCAATCCAGCACACACTGTACCAATCCTCAGCAATAAACCCTCAGCATCAATCCAGCACACTGTACCAATCCTCAGCAATAAACCCTCAGCATCAATCCAGCACACACTGTACCAATCCTCAGCAATAAACCCACAGCATCAATCCAGAACACACTGTACCAATACTCAGCAATAAACCCATAGCATCAATCCAGCACACACTGTACCAATCCTCAGCAATAAACCCTTAGCATCAATCCAGCACACACTGTACCAATCCTCAGCAATAAACCCACAGCATCAATCCAGCACACCTTGTACCAATCCTCAGCAACAAACACAGAGCATCAATCCAGCACACACTGTACCAATCCTCAGCAATAAACCCTCAGCATCAATCCAGCACACACTGTACCAATCCTCAGCAATAAACCCTCAGCATCAATCCAGCACACACTGTACCAATCCTCAGCAATAAACCCACAGCATCAATCCAGCACACACTGTACCAATCCTCAGCAATAAGCCACAGCATCAATCCAGCACACACTCTACCAATCCTCAGCAATAAACCCACAGCATCAATCCAGCACACTCTACAATCCTCAGCAATATACCCACAGCATCAATCCAGCACACTGTACCAATCCTCAGCAATAAACCCTTAGCATCAATCCAGCACACACTGTACCAATCCTCAGCAATAAATCCTCAGCATCAATCCAGCACACACTGAACCAAACCTCAGCAATAAACCCTTAACATCAATCCAGCACACACTGTACCAATCCTCAGCAATAAACCCTCAGCATCAATCCAGCACAAACTGAACCAATCCTCAGCATAAACCCACAGCATCAATCCAGCACACACTGTACCAATTCTCAGCAATAAACCCACAGCATCAATCCAGCACACACTGTACCAATCCTCAGCAATAAACCCTCAGCATCAATCCAGCACACACTGGACCAATCCTCAGCAATAAATCCTCAGCATCAATCCAGCACACACTGTACCAATCCTCAGCAATAAACCCTCAGCATCAATCCAGCACACACTGTACCAATCCTCAGCAATAAATCCTCAGCATCAATCCAGCACACTGTACCAATCCTCAGCAATAAATCCTCAGCATCAATCCAGCACACACTGTACCAATCCTCAGCAATAAACCCACAGCATCAATCCAGCACACACTGTACCAATCCTCAGCAATAAGCCACAGCATCAATCCAGCACACTCTACAATCCTCAGCAATAAACCCACAGCATCAATCCAGCACACTGTACCAATCCTCAGCAATAAATCCTCAGCATCAATCCAGCACACACTGTACCAATCCTCAGCAATAAATCCACAGCATCAATCCAGCACACACTGTACCAAACCTCAGCAATAAACCCTCAGCATCAATCCAGCACACCCTGTACCAATCCTCAGCAATAAACCCTCAGCATCAATCCAGCACACACTGTACCAATCCTCAGCAATAAACCCACAGCATCAATCCAGCACACTCTGTACCAATCCTCAGCAACAAACACAGATCATCAATCCAACACACCCTGTACCAATCCTCAGCAATAAACCCACAGCATCAATCCAGCACACACTGTACCAATCCTCAGCAACAAACACAGAGCATGAATCCAGCACACACTGTACCAATCCTCAGCAATAAACCCTCAGCATCAATCCAGCACACTGTACCAATCCTCAGCAATAAACCCTCAGCATCAATCCAGCACACACTGTACCAATCCTCAGCAATAAACCCACAGCATCAATCCAGCACACACTGTACCAATCCTCAGCAATAAACCCTCAGCATCAATCCAGCACACACTGTACCAATCCTCAGCAATAAACTCTCAGCATCAATCCAGCACACTGTACCAATCCTCAGCAATAAACCCACAGCATCAATCCCGCACACACTGTACCAAACCTCAGCAATAAACCCTTAGCATCAATCCAGCACACACTGTACCAATCCTCAGCAATAAACCCTCAGCATCAATCCAGCACACACTCTACCAATCCTCAGCAATAAACCCTCAGCATCAATCCAGAACACACTGTACCAATTCTCAGCAATAAACCAACAGCATCAATCCAGCACACACTGTCCCAATCCTCAGCAATAAACCCACAGCATCAATCCAGAACACACTGTACCAATCCTCAGCAATAAACCCTCAGCATCAATCAAGAACACACTGTACCAATCCTCAGCAATAAACCCTCAGCATCAATCCAGCACACACTGTACCAATCCTCAGCAATAAACCTTCAGCATCAATCCATCACACACTGAACCAAACCTCAGCAATAAACCCTTAGCATCAATCCAGCACACACTGTACCAATCCTCAGCAATAAACCCTCAGCATCAATCCAGCACACACGCTACCAATCCTCAGCAATAAACCCTCAGCATCAATCCAGCACACACTGTACAAATCTTCAGCAATAAACCCTCAGCATCAATCCAGCACACACGCTAGCTATCCTCAGCAATAAACCCTCAGCATCAATCCAGCACACACTGTACAAATCTTCAGCAATAAACCCTTAGCATCAATCCAGCACACACGCTCCCAATCCTCAGCAAAAAACCCTCAGCATCAATCCAGCACACGCTGTACAAATCTTCAGCAATAAACCCTCAGCATCAATCCAGCACACACTGTACAAATCCTCAGCAATAAACCCTCAGCATCAATCCAGCACACACTGTACCAATCCTCAGCAATAAACCCTCAGCATCAATCCAGCACACACTGTACCAATCCTCAGCAATAAACCCAGAGCATCAATCCAGCACACACTGAACCAATCCTCAGCAATAAACCCTCAGCATCAATCCAGCACACACTGTACCAATCCTCAGCAATAAACCCTCAGCATCAATCCAGCACACTGTACCAATCCTCAGCAATAAACCCTCAGCATCAATCCAGCACACACTGTACCAATCCTCAGCAATAAACCCTCAGCATCAATCCAGGACACACCGTACCAATCCTCAGCAATAAACCCTCAGCATCAATCCAGCACACACTGTACCAATCCTCAGCAATAAACCCTCAGCATCAATCCAGCACACACTGTACCAATCCTCAGCAATAAACCCTCAGCATCAATCCAGCACACACTGTACCAATCCTCAGCAATAAACCCTCAGCATCAATCCAGCACACACTGTACCAATCCTCAGCAATAAACCCAGAGCATCAATCCAGCACACACTGAACCAATCCTCAGCAATAAACCCTCAGCATCAATCCAGCACACTGTACCAATCCTCAGCAATAAACCCTCAGCATCAATCCAGCACACACTGGACCAATCCTCAGCAATAAACCCTGAGCATCAATCCCGCACACACTGTACCAATCCTCAGCAATAAGCCACAGCATCAATCCAGCACACTCTACCAATCCTCAGCAACAAACCCACAGCATCAATCCAGCACACACTGTACCAATCCTCAGCAATAAACCCTCAGCATCAATCCAGCACACACTGACCCAGACCTCAGCAATAAACCTTAGCATCAATCCAGCACACACTGTACCAATCCTCAGCAATAAACCCTCAGCATCAATCCAGCACACACTGTACCAATCCTCAGCAACAAACCTTCAGACACAATCCAGCACACACTGTACCAATCCTCAGCAATAAACCCTCAGCATCAATCCAGCACACACTGTACCAATCCTCAGCAACAAACCTTCAGCATCAATCCAGCACACACTGTACCAATCCTCAGCAATAAACCCACAGCATCAATCCAGCACACACTGTACCAATCCTCAGCAATAAACCCTCAGCATCAATCCAGCACACACTGTACCAATCCTCAGCAAAAAACCCTCAGCATCAATCCAGCACACACTATACCAATCCTCAGCAATAAACCCTCAGCATCAATCCAGCACACACTGTACAAATCTTCAGCAATAAACCCTCAGCATCAATCCAGCACACACTGTACCAATCCTCAGCAATAAACCCTCAGCATCAATCCAGCACACACTGTACCAATCCTCAGCAATAAGCCACAGCATCAATCCAGCACACACTATACCAATCCTCAGCAATAAACCCTCAGCATCAATCCAGAACACACTGTACCAATTCTCAGCAATAAACCCACAGCATCAATCCAGCACACACTGTACCAATCCTCAGCAATAAACCCTCAGCATCAATCCAGCACACACTGTACCAATCCTCAGCAATAAACCCTCAGCATCAATCCAGCACACACCGTACCAATCCTCAGCAATAAACCCTCAGCATCAATCCAGCACACACTGTACCAATGCTCAGCAATAAACCCTCAGCATCAATCCAGAACACACTGTACCAATCCTCAGCAACAAACCCTCAGCATCAATCCAGCACACACTGTACAAATCTTCAGCAATAAACCCTCAGCATCAATCCAGCACACACGCTAGCTATCCTCAGCAAAAAACCCTCAGCATCAATCCAGCACACACTGTACAAATCTTCAGCAATAAACCCTTAGCATCAATCCAGCACACACGCTCCCAATCCTCAGCAAAAAACCCTCAGCATCAATCCAGCACACGCTGTACAAATCTTCAGCAATAAACCCTCAGCATCAATCCAGCACACACTGTACCAATCCTCAGCAATAAACCCTCAGCATCAATCCAGCACACACTGTACCAATCCTCAGCAATAAACCCTCAGCATCAATCCAGCACACACTGTACCAATCCTCAGCAATAAACCCAGAGCATCAATCCAGCACACACTGAACCAATCCTCAGCAATAAACCCTCAGCATCAATCCAGCACACTGTACCAATCCTCAGCAATAAACCCTCAGCATCAATCCAGCACACTGTACCAATCCTCAGCAATAAACCCTCAGCATCAATCCAGCACACACTGTACCAATCCTCAGCAATAAACCCTCAGCATCAATCCAGGACACACCTTACCAATCCTCAGCAATAAACCCTCAGCATCAATCCAGCACACACTGTACCAATCCTCAGCAATAAACCCTCAGCATCAATCCAGCACACACTGTACCAATCCTCAGCAATAAACCCTCAGCATCAATCCAGCACACACTGTACCAATCCTCAGCAATAAACCCTCAGCATCAATCCAGCACACACTGTACCAATCCTCAGCAATAAACCCAGAGCATCAATCCAGCACACACTGAACCAATCCTCAGCAATAAACCCTCAGCATCAATCCAGCACACTGTACCAATCCTCAGCAATAAACCCTCAGCATCAATCCAGCACACACTGGACCAATCCTCAGCAATAAACCCTGAGCATCAATCCCGCACACACTGTACCAATCCTCAGCAATAAGCCACAGCATCAATCCAGCACACACTGTACCAATCCTCAGCAATACCCAAGCATCAATCCAGCCACACTGTACCATCCTCAGCAATAAACCCTCAGCTCAATCCCTCGACACACTGTACCAATCCTCAGCAATAAACCCTCAGCATCAATCCAGCACACACTGACCAGATCCTCAGCAATAAAACCTCAAGCATCAATCCAGCACACACTGTACCAATCCTCAGCAATAAAACCCTCAGCATCAATCCAGCACACACTGTACCCAATCCTCAGCAACAAACCTCAGACATCAATCCAGCACACACTGTACCAATCCTCAGCAATAAAACCCTCAGCATCAATCCAGCACACACTCTACCATCCTCAGCAATAAACCCTCAGCATCAATCCAGCACACACTGTACCAATCCTCAGCAATAAACCCACAGCATCAATCCAGCACACACTGTACCAATCCTCAGCAAAAAAACCCTCAGCATCAATCCAGCACACACTGTACCAATCCTCAGCAATAAACCCTCAGCATCAATCCAGCAACAACTGTACAATCTTCAGCAATAAACCCTCAGCATCAATCCAGCACACACTGTACCAATCCTCAGCAATAAACCCTCAGCATCAATCCAGCACACACTATACCAATCCTCAGCAATAAACCCTCAGCATCAATCCAGAACACACTGTACCAATTCTCAGCAATAAACCCACAGCATCAATCCAGCACACACTGTACCAATCCTCAGCAATAAACCTCAGCATCAATCCAGCACACACTGTACCAATCCTCAGCAATAAACCCTCAGCATCAATCCAGCACACACTGTACCAATCCTCAGCAATAAACCCTCAGCATCAATCCAGCACACACTGTACCAATGCTCAGCAATAAACCCTCAGCATCAATCCAGAACACACTGTACCAATTCTCAGCAATAAACCCACAGCATCAATCCAGCACACTGTACCAATCCTCAGCAATTAACCCTCAGCATCAATCCAGCACACACCGTACCAATCCTCAGCAATAAACCCTCAGCATCAATCCAGCACACACTGTACCAATCCTCAGCAATAAACCCACAGCATCAATCCAGCACACACTCTACCAATCCTCAGCAATAAACCCTCAGCATCAATCCAGCACACACTCTACCAATCCTCAGCAATAAACCCTCAGCATTAATCCAGAACACACTGTACCAATCCTCAGCAATAAATCCTCAGCATCAATCCAGCACACACTGAACCAAACCTCAGCAATAAACCCTGAGCATCAATCCAGCACACACTGTACCAATCCTCAGCAATAAACCCTCAGCATCAATCCAGCACACACTGTACCAATCCTCAGCAATAAACCCTCAGCATCAATCCAGCACACACTGTACCAATCCTCAGCAATAAACCCTCAGCCTCAATCCAGCACTCACTGTACCAATCCTCAGCAATAAACCCACAGCATCAATCCAGCACACACTGTACCAATCCTCAGCAATAAAACCACACCATCAATCCAGCACACACTGTACCAATTCTCAGCAATAAACCCACAGCATCAATCCAGCACACACTGTACCAATCCTCAGCAATAAACCCTCAGCATCAATCCAGCACACACTGTACCAATCCTCAGCAACAAACACAGAGCATCAATCCAGCACACACTGTACCAATCCTCAGCAATAAACCCTCAACATCAATCCAGCACACACTGGACCAATCCTCAGCAATAAACCCTCAGCATCAATCCAGCACACTGTATCAATCCTCAGCAATAAACCCTCAGCATCAATCCAGCACACACTGTACCAATCCTCAGCAATAAACCCTCAGCATCAATCCAGCACACACTGTAGCAATCCTCAGCAATAAACCCACAGCATCAATCCAGCACACACTGTACCAATCCTCAGCAATAAACCCTCAGCATCAATCCAGCACACACTGTACCAATCCTCAGCAATAAACCCTCAGCATCAATCCAGCACACTCTACCAATCCTCAGCAACAAACCCAAAGCATCAATCCAGCACACACTGTACCAATCCTCAGCAATAAACCTTCAGCATCAATCCATCACACACTGAACCAAACCTCAGCAATAAACCCTTAGCATCAATCCAGCACACACTGTACCAATCCTCAGCAATAAACCCTCAGCATCAATCCAGCACACACGCTACCAATCCTCAGCAATAAACCCTCAGCATCAATCCAGCACACACTGTACAAATCTTCAGCAATAAACCCTCAGCATCAATCCAGCACACACGCTAGCTATCCTCAGCAAAAAACCCTCAGCATCAATCCAGCACACACTGTACAAATCTTCAGCAATAAACCCTTAGCATCAATCCAGCACACACGCTCCCAATCCTCAGCAAAAAACCCTCAGCATCAATCCAGCACACGCTGTACAAATCTTCAGCAATAAACCCTCAGCATCAATCCAGCACACACTGTACAAATCCTCAGCAATAAACCCTCAGCATCAATCCAGCACACACTGTACCAATCCTCAGCAATAAACCCTCAGCATCAATCCAGCACACACTGTACCAATCCTCAGCAATAAACCCAGAGCATCAATCCAGCACACACTGAACCAATCCTCAGCAATAAACCCTCAGCATCAATCCAGCACACTGTACCAATCCTCAGCCATAAACCCTCAGCATCAATCCAGCACACTGTACCAATCCTCAGCAATAAACCCTCAGCATCAATCCAGCACACACTGTACCAATCCTCAGCAATAAACCCTCAGCATCAATCCAGGACACACCGTACCAATCCTCAGCAATAAACCCTCAGCATCAATCCAGCACACACTGTACCAATCCTCAGCAATAAACCCTCAGCATCAATCCAGCACACACTGTACCAATCCTCAGCAATAAACCCTCAGCATCAATCCAGCACACACTGTACCAATCCTCAGCAATAAACCCTCAGCATCAATCCAGCACACACTGTACCAATCCTCAGCAATAAACCCAGAGCATCAATCCAGCACACACTGAACCAATCCTCAGCAATAAACCCTCAGCATCAATCCAGCACACTGTACCAATCCTCAGCAATAAACCCTCAGCATCAATCCAGCACACACTGGACCAATCCTCAGCAATAAACCCTGAGCATCAATCCCGCACACACTGTACCAATCCTCAGCAATAAGCCACAGCATCAATCCAGCACACTCTACCAATCCTCAGCAACAAACCCACAGCATCAATCCAGCACACACTGTACCAATCCTCAGCAATAAACCCTCAGCATCAATCCAGCACACACTGACCCAGACCTCAGCAATAAACCTTAGCATCAATCCAGCACACACTGTACCAATCCTCAGCAATAAACCCTCAGCATCAATCCAGCACACACTGTACCAATCCTCAGCAACAAACCTTCAGACACAATCCAGCACACACTGTACCAATCCTCAGCAATAAACCCTCAGCATCAATCCAGCACACACTGTACCAATCCTCAGCAACAAACCTTCAGCATCAATCCAGCACACACTGTACCAATCCTCAGCAATAAACCCACAGCATCAATCCAGCACACACTGTACCAATCCTCAGCAATAAACCCTCAGCATCAATCCAGCACACACTGTACCAATCCCCAGCAAAAAACCCTCAGCATCAATCCAGCACACACTATACCAATCCTCAGCAATAAACCCTCAGCATCAATCCAGCACACACTGTACAAATCTTCAGCAATAAACCCTCAGCATCAATCCAGCACACACTGTACCAATCCTCAGCAATAAACCCTCAGCATCAATCCAGCACACACTGTACCAATCCTCAGCAATAAGCCACAGCATCAATCCAGCACACACTATACCAATCCTCAGCAATAAACCCTCAGCATCAATCCAGAACACACTGTACCAATTCTCAGCAATAAACCCACAGCATCAATCCAGCACACACTGTACCAATCCTCAGCAATAAACCCTCAGCATCAATCCAGCACACACTGTACCAATCCTCAGCAATAAACCCTCAGCATCAATCCAGCACACACCGTACCAATCCTCAGCAATAAACCCTCAGCATCAATCCAGCACACACTGTACCAATGCTCAGCAATAAGCCCTCAGCATCAATCCAGAACACACTGTACCAATCCTCAGCAACAAACCTTCAGCATCAATCCAGCACACACTGTACAAATCTTCAGCAATAAACCCTCAGCATCAATCCAGCACACACGCTAGCTATCCTCAGCAAAAAACCCTCAGCATCAATCCAGCACACACTGTACAAATCTTCAGCAATAAACCCTTAGCATCAATCCAGCACACACGCTCCCAATCCTCAGCAAAAAACCCTCAGCATCAATCCAGCACACGCTGTACAAATCTTCAGCAATAAACCCTCAGCATCAATCCAGCACACACTGTACCAATCCTCAGCAATAAACCCTCAGCATCAATCCAGCACACACTGTACCAATCCTCAGCAATAAACCCTCAGCATCAATCCAGCACACACTGTACCAATCCTCAGCAATAAACCCAGAGCATCAATCCAGCACACACTGAACCAATCCTCAGCAATAAACCCTCAGCATCAATCCAGCACACTGTACCAATCCTCAGCAATAAACCCTCAGCATCAATCCAGCACACTGTACCAATCCTCAGCAATAAACCCTCAGCATCAATCCAGCACACACTGTACCAATCCTCAGCAATAAACCCTCAGCATCAATCCAGGACACACCATACCAATCCTCAGCAATAAACCCTCAGCATCAATCCAGCACACACTGTACCAATCCTCAGCAATAAACCCTCAGCATCAATCCAGCACACACTGTACCAATCCTCAGCAATAAACCCTCAGCATCAATCCAGCACACACTGTACCAATCCTCAGCAATAAACCCTCAGCATCAATCCAGCACACACTGTACCAATCCTCAGCAATAAACCCAGAGCATCAATCCAGCACACACTGAACCAATCCTCAGCAATAAACCCTCAGCATCAATCCAGCACACTGTACCAATCCTCAGCAATAAACCCTCAGCATCAATCCAGCACACACTGGACCAATCCTCAGCAATAAACCCTGAGCATCAATCCCGCACACACTGTACCAATCCTCAGCAATAAGCCACAGCATCAATCCAGCACACTCTACCAATCCTCAGCAACAAACCCACAGCATCAATCCAGCACACACTGTACCAATCCTCAGCAATAAACCCTCAGCATCAATCCAGCACACACTGACCCAGACCTCAGCAATAAACCTTAGCATCAATCCAGCACACACTGTACCAATCCTCAGCAATAAACCCTCAGAATCAATCCAGCACACACTGTACCAATCCTCAGCAACAAACCTTCAGACACAATCCAGCACACACTGTGCCAATCCTCAGCAATAAACCCTCAGCATCAATCCAGCACACACTGTACCAATCCTCAGCAACAAACCTTCAGCATCAATCCAGCACACACTGTACCAATCCTCAGCAATAAACCCACAGCATCAATCCAGCACACACTGTACCAATCCTCAGCAATAAACCCTCAGCATCAATCCAGCACACACTATACCAATCCTCAGCAATAAACCCTCAGCATCAATCCAGCACACACTGTACAAATCTTCAGCAATAAACCCTCAGCATCAATCCAGCACACACTGTACCAATCCTCAGCAATAAACCCTCAGCATCAATCCAGCACACACTATACCAATCCTCAGCAATAAACCCTCAGCATCAATCCAGAACACACTGTACCAATTCTCAGCAATAAACCCACAGCATCAATCCAGCACACACTGTACCAATCCTCAGCAATAAACTCTCAGCATCAATCCAGCACACACTGTACCAATCCTCAGCAATAAACCCTCAGCATCAATCCAGCACACACCGTACCAATCCTCAGCAATAAACCCTCAGCATCAATCCAGCACACACTGTACCAATGCTCAGCAATAAACCCTCAGCATCAATCCAGAACACACTGTACCAATTCTCAGCAATAAACCCACAGCATCAATCCAGCACACTGTACCAATCCTCAGCAATTAACCCTCAGCATCAATCCAGCACACACCGTACCAATCCTCAGCAATAAACCCTCAGCATCAATCCAGCACACACTGTACCAATCCTCAGCAATAAACCCACAGCATCAATCCAGCACACACTCTACCAATCCTCAGCAATAAACCCTCAGCATCAATCCAGCACACACTCTACCAATCCTCAGCAATAAACCCTCAGCATTAATCCAGAACACACTGTACCAATCCTCAGCAATAAACCCTCAGCATCAATCCAGCACACACTGTACCAATCCTCAGCAAAAAACCCTCCGCATCAATCCAGCACACACTGTACCAATCCTCAGCAATAAACCCTCAGCATCAATCCAGCACACACTGTACCAATCCTCAGCAATAAACCCTCAGCATCAATCCAGCACACACTGTACCAATCCTCAGCAATAAACCCTCAGCATCAATCCAGCACACACTGTACCAATCCTCAGCAATAAACCCAGAGCATCAATCCAGCACACACTGGACCAATCCTCAGCAATAAACCCTCAGCATCAATCCAGCACACTGTACCAATCCTCAGCAATAAACCCTCAGCATCAATCCAGCACACTGTACCAATCCTCAGCAATAAACCCTCAGCATCAATCCAGCACACACTGGACCAATCCTCAGCAATAAACCCTGAGCATCAATCCCGCACACACTGTACCAATCCTCAGCAATAAGCCACAGCATCAATCCAGCACACTCTACCAATCCTCAGCAACAAACCCACAGCATCAATCCAGCACACACTGTACCAATCCTCAGCAATAAACCCTCAGCATCAATCCAGCACACACTGACCCAGACCTCAGCAATAAACCTTAGCATCAATCCAAAACACACTGTACCAATCCTCAGCAATAAACCCTCAGCATCAATCCAGCACACACTGTACCAATCCTCAGCAACAAACCTTCAGACACAATCCAGCACACACTGTACCAATCCTCAGCAATAAACCCTCAGCATCAATCCAGCACACACTGTACCAATCCTCAGCAACAAACCTTCAGCATCAATCCAGCACACACTGTACCAATCCTCAGCAATAAACTCACAGCATCAATCCAGCACACACTGTACCAATCCCCAGCAAAAAACCCTCAGCATCAATCCAGCACACACTATACCAATCCTCAGCAATAAACCCTCAGCATCAATCCAGCACACACTGTACAAATCTTCAGCAATAAACCCTCAGCATCAATCCAGCACACACTGTACCAATCCTCAGCAATAAACCCTCAGCATCAATCCAGCACACACTATACCAATCCTCAGCAATAAACCCTCAGCATCAATCCAGAACACACTGTACCAATTCTCAGCAATAAACCCACAGCATCAATCCAGCACACACTGTACCAATCCTCAGCAATAAACCCTCAGCCTCAATCCAGCACACACTGTACCAATCCTCAGCAATAAACCCTCAGCATCAATCCAGCACACACCGTACCAATCCTCAGCAATAAACCCTCAGCATCAATCCAGCACACACTGTACCAATGCTCAGCAATAAACCCTCAGCATCAATCCAGAACACACTGTACCAATTCTCAGCAATAAACCCACAGCATCAATCCAGCACACTGTACCAATCCTCAGCAATTAACCCTCAGCATTAATCCAGCACACACCGTACCAATCCTCAGCAATAAACCCTCAGCATCAATCCAGCACACACTGCACCAATCCTCAGCAAAAAACCCTCCGCATCAATCCAGCACACACTGTACCAATCCTCAGCAATAAACCCACAGCATCAATCCAGCACACACTGTACCAATCCTCAGCAATAAACCCTCAGCATCAATCCAGCACACACTGTACCAATCCTCAGCAATAAACCCTCAGCATCAATCCAGCACACACTGTACCAATCCTCAGCAATAAACCCTCAGCATCCATCCAGCACACACTGTACCAATCCTCAGCAATAAACCCAGAGCATCAATCCAGCACACACTGGACCAATCCTCAGCAATAAACCCTCAGCATCAATCCAGCACACTGTACCAATCCTCAGCAATAAACCCTCAGCATCAATCCAGCACACTGTACCAATCCTCAGCAATAAACCCTCAGCATCAATCCAGCACACACTGGACCAATCCTCAGCAATAAACCCTGAGCATCAATCCAGCACACTGTACCAATCCTCAGCAATAAACCCACAGCATCAATCCCGCACACACTGTACCAATCCTCAGCAATAAGCCACAGCATCAATCCAGCACACTCTACCAATCCTCAGCAACAAACCCACAGCATCAATCCAGCACACACTGTACCAATCCTCAGCAATAAACCCTCAGCATCAATCCAGCACACACTGTACCAATCCTCAGCAACAAACCTTCAGCATTAATCCAGCACACACTGTACCAATCCTCAGCAATAAACCCTCAGCATCAATCCAGAACACACTGTACCAATCCTCAGCAAAAAACCCTCAGCATCAATCCAGCACACACTGTACCAATCCTCAGCAAAAAACCCTCAGCATCAATCCAGCACACACTATACCAATCCTCAGCAATAAACCCTCAGCATCAATCCAGCACACACTGTACAAATCTTCAGCAATAAACCCTCAGCATCAATCCAGCACACAGGCTACCAATCCTCAGCAATAAACCCTCAGCATCAATCCAGAACACACTGTACCAATTCTCAGCAATAAACCCACAGCATCAATCCAGCACACACCGTACCAATCCTCAGCAATAAACCCGCAGCATCAATCCAGCACACACTGTACCAATCCTCAGCAATAAACCCTCAGCATCAATCCAGCACACACTGTACCAATCCTCAGCAATAAACCCTCAGCATCAATCCAGCACACACTCTACCAATCCTCAGCAATAAACCCTCAGCATCAATCCAGAACACACTGTACCAATTCACAGCAATAAACCAACAGCATCAATCCAGCAGACACTGTACCAATCCTCAGCAGTAAAGCCACAGCATCAATCCAGCACACACTGTACCAACCCTCAGCAATAAACCCTCTGCTTCAATCAAGAACACACTGTACCAATCCTCAGCAACAAACCTTCAGCATCAATCCAGCACACACTGTACCAATCCTCAGCAATAAACCCTCAGCATCAATGCAGCACACACTGTACCAATCCTCAGCAATAAACCCTCAGCATCAATCCAGCATACACTGTACCAATCCTCAGCAAAAAACCCTCAGCATCAATCCAGCACACACTGTACCTATCCTCAGCAATAAACCCTCAGCATCAATCCAGCACACACTCTACCAATCCTCAGCAATAAACCCTCAGCATCAATCCAGAACACACTGTACCAATTCTCAGCAATAAACCCTCAGCATCAATGCAGCACACACTGTACCAATCCTCAGCAACAAACCTTCAGCATCAATCCAGCACACACTGTACCAATCCTCAGCAATAAACCCTCAGCATCAATCCAGAACACACTGTACCAATCCTCAGCAACAAACATTCAGCATCAATCCAGCACACACTGTACCAATCCACAGCATCAATCCAGCAAACACTCTAACAATCCTCAGCAAAAAACCCTGAGCATCAATCCAGCACACACTGTACAAATCTTCAGCAATAAACCCTCAGCATCAATCCAGCACACACGGTACCAATCCTCAGCAAGAAACCCTCAGCATCAATCCAGCACACACCGTACCAATCCTCAGCAATAAACCCTCAGCATCAATCCAGCACACACTGTACCAATGCTCAGCAATAAACCCACAGCATCAATCCAGCACACACTGTACCAATCCTCAGCAACAAACACAGAGCATCAATCCAGCAAACACTGTAACGATCCTCAGCAATAAACCCTCAGCATCAATCCAGCACACACTGGACCAATCCTCAGCAATAAACCCTCAGCATCAATCCAGCACACTGTACCAATCCTCAGCAATAAACCCTCAGCATCAATCCAGCACACTGTACCAATCCTCAGCGATAAACCCTCAGCATCAATCCAGCACACACTGGACCAATCCTCAGCAATAAACCCTCAGCATCAATCCAGCACACTGTACCAATCCTCAGCAATAAACCCACAGCATCAATCCAGCACACACTGGACCAATCCTCAGCAATAAACCCTCAGCATCAATCCAGCACACTGTACCAATCCTCAGCAATAAACCCTCAGCATCAATCCCGCACACACTGTATCAATCCTCAGCAATAAGCCACAGCATCAATCCAGCACATTCTACCAATCCTCAGCAACAAACCCACAGCATCAATCCAGCACACACTGTACCAATCCTCAGCAATAAACCCTCAGCATCAATCCATCACACAGTGAACCAGACCTCAGCAATAAACCCTTAGCATCAATCCAGCACACACTGTACCAATCCTCAGCAATAAACCCTCAGCATCAATCCAGCACACACTCTACCAATCCTCAGCAATAAACCCTCAGCATCAATCCAGAACACTCTGTACAAATCTTCAGCAATAAACCCACAGCATCAATCCAGCACACACCGTACCAATCCTCAGCAATAAACCCTCAGCATCAATCCAGCACACACTGTACCAATGCTCAGCAATAAACCCTCATAAGAACATAAGAACATAAGAAATAGGAGCAGGAGTAGGCCAATCGGCCCCTCGAGCCTGCTCCGCCATTCAATAAGATCATGGCTGATCTGATCCTAACCGCCAATCTACTATCTATCACAGAACCATCTCCTGCATCTAACAGAATTGCACACACGAAATAGGAGCAGAATCAGGCTACACAGTCCCTGGGCCCGCTCCACTACCCACAGGGCCATGACCGATCCGAACCTAGACTCATGTCCAAATTCCTGCCCGCTCCCCGTAACCCTTAATGCCCTTTACTTCTAGGAAACTGTCTATTTCTGTTTTAAATTTAATTAATGTTGTAGCTTCTACAGCTTTTTGTGGCAGCATATTCCATGGACCTACCACCCTCTGAGTGAAGTAGTTCCTCCTCATCTCAGTTTTGAAAGAGCAGCCCCTTATTCTAAGACTATGTCCCCTAGTTCTCGTCTCACCCGTCATCGGGAACATCCTCCCCGCATCCACCCGATCCAACCCCTTCACAATCTTATATGTTTCAATAAGATCGCCTCTCATTCTTCTGAACTCCAATGAGTAGAGTCCCAATCTACCCAACCTCTCCTCATATGACCACCCCCTCATCCCCGGGATTAACCGAATGAACCTTTTTTGCACTGCCTCGAGAGCAAGGATGTCTTTCCTTAAGTAAGGACACCAAAACTGTATGCAGTATTCCAGGTGCGGTCTCACCAATACCTTGTACAACTGAAGCAATACCTCCCTATTTTTATATTCTATCCCCCTAGCAATGAAAGCCAACATTCCATTTGCCTTCTTAATCACTTGCTGCACCTGCATACTAACCTTTTGAGTTTCGTGCACCAGGACCCCCAGATCCCTTTGCACTTCAGTACTCTCCAGTTTCTTGCCATTAAGATAATAAATTGCTCTAGGATTTTTCCTGCCAAAGTGCATCACCTCACACTTTCCAGTGTTGTATTCCATCTGCCAAATCTCTGCCCACTTACTTAGCCTGTCTATGTCCCCTTGCAGGTTTTTTATGTCCTCCTCATTCACTACTTTCCCTCCCATCTTTGTATCATCTGCAAATTTTGATATGTTACACTTGGTCCCTTCCTCCAAATCGTTAATATAGATTGTGAAGAGTTGGGGACCCAGCACTGACCCCTGTGGAACACCACTAGTTACTGATTGCCAGTCTGAGAATGAACCATTTATCCCAACTCTTTGCTTTCTGTTAGATAGCCAATCCTCTATCCATGCCAGAATATTACCCCCAATTCCGTGATTTTTTACCTTAAGCAATAATCTTTTGTGTGGCACCTTGTCAAATGCCTTTTGGAAGTCTAAATACACTACGTCCACTGGTTCCCCTTTATCCACTCTATATGTTACTTCCTCAAAGAACTCAGCATCAATCCAGCACACACTGTACCAATCCTCAGCAATAAACCCTCAGCATCAATCAAGAACACACTGTACCAATCCTCAGCAACAAATCTTCAGCATCAATCCAGCACACACTGTACCAATCCTCAGCAATAAACCCTCAGCATCAATCCAGCACACACTGTACCAATCCTCAGCAATAAACCGTCAGCATCAATCCAGCACACACTGTACTAATCCTCAGCAAAAAACCCTCAGCATCAATCCAGCACACACTGTACCAATCCTCAGCAATAAACCCTCAGCATCAATCCAGCACACTGTACCAATCCTCAGCAATAAACCCTCAGCATCAATCCAGCACACTGTACCTATCCTCAGCAATAAACCCTCAGCATCAATCCAGCACACACTCTACCAATCCTCAGAAATAAACCCTCAGCATCAATCCAGAACACACTGTACCAATTCTCAGCAATAAACCAACAGCATCAATCCAGCACACACTGTACCAATCCTCAGCAATAAACCCTTAGCATCAATGCAGCACACACTGTACCAATCCTCAGCAACAAACCTTCAGCATCAATCCAGCACACACTGTACCAATCCTCAGCAATAAACCCTTAGCATCAATGCAGCACACACTGTACCAATCCTCAGCAAAAAACCCTGAGCATCAATCCAGCACACACTGTACAAATCTTCAGCAATAAACCCTCAGCATCAATCCAGCACACACGGTACCAATCCTCAGCAATAAACCCTCAGCATCAATCCAGCACACACCGTACCAATCCTCAGCAATAAACCCTCAGCATCAATCCAGAACACACTGTACCAATCCTCAGCAACAAACATTCAGCATCAATCCAGCACACACTGTACCAATCCACAGCATCAATCCAGCACACACTGTAACAATCCTCAGCAAAAAACCCTGAGCATCAATCCAGCACACACTGTACAAATCTTCAGCAAAAAACCCTGAGCATCAATCCAGCACACACGGTACCAATCCTCAGCAATAAACCCTCAGCATCAATCCAGCAGACACCGTACCAATCCTCAGCAATAAACCCTCAGCATCAATCCAGCACACACTGTACCAATGCTCAGCAATAAACCCACAGCATCAATCCAGCACACACTGTACCAATCCTCAGCAACAAACACAGAGCATCAATCCAGCACACACTGTACCAATCCTCAGCAATAAACCCTCAGCATCAATCCAGCACACACTGGACCAATCCTCAGCAATAAACCCTCAGCATCAATCCAGCACACTGTACCAATCCTCAGCAATAAACACTCAGCATCAATCCAGCACACTGTACCAATCCTCAGCGATAAACCCTCAGCATCAATCCAGCACACTGTACCAATCCTCAGCGATAAACCCTCAGCATCAATCCAGCACACACTGGACCAATCTTCAGCAATAAACCCTCAGCATCAATCCAGCACACACTGTACCAATCCTCAGCAATAAACCGTCAGCATCAATCCAGCACACACTGTACTAATCCTCAGCAAAAAACCCTCAGCATCAATCCAGCACACACTGTACCAATCCTCAGCAATAAACCCTCAGCATCAATCCAGCACACTGTACCAATCCTCAGCAATAAACCCTCAGCATCAATCCAGCACACTGTACCTATCCTCAGCAATAAACCCTCAGCATCAATCCAGCACACACTCTACCAATCCTCAGAAATAAACCCTCAGCATCAATCCAGAACACACTGTACCAATTCTCAGCAATAAACCAACAGCATCAATCCAGCACACACTGTACCAATCCTCAGCAATAAACCCTTAGCATCAATGCAGCACACACTGTACCAATCCTCAGCAACAAACCTTCAGCATCAATCCAGCACACACTGTACCAATCCTCAGCAATAAACCCTTAGCATCAATGCAGCACACACTGTACCAATCCTCAGCAAAAAACCCTGAGCATCAATCCAGCACACACTGTACAAATCTTCAGCAATAAACCCTCAGCATCAATCCAGCACACACGGTACCAATCCTCAGCAATAAACCCTCAGCATCAATCCAGCACACACCGTACCAATCCTCAGCAATAAACCCTCAGCATCAATCCAGAACACACTGTACCAATCCTCAGCAACAAACATTCAGCATCAATCCAGCACACACTGTACCAATCCACAGCATCAATCCAGCACACACTGTAACAATCCTCAGCAAAAAACCCTGAGCATCAATCCAGCACACACTGTACAAATCTTCAGCAAAAAACCCTGAGCATCAATCCAGCACACACGGTACCAATCCTCAGCAATAAACCCTCAGCATCAATCCAGCAGACACCGTACCAATCCTCAGCAATAAACCCTCAGCATCAATCCAGCACACACTGTACCAATGCTCAGCAATAAACCCACAGCATCAATCCAGCACACACTGTACCAATCCTCAGCAACAAACACAGAGCATCAATCCAGCACACACTGTACCAATCCTCAGCAATAAACCCTCAGCATCAATCCAGCACACACTGGACCAATCCTCAGCAATAAACCCTCAGCATCAATCCAGCACACTGTACCAATCCTCAGCAATAAACACTCAGCATCAATCCAGCACACTGTACCAATCCTCAGCGATAAACCCTCAGCATCAATCCAGCACACACTGGACCAATCCTCAGCAATAAACCCTCAGCATCAATCCAGCACACTGTACCAATCCTCAGCAATAAACCCACAGCATCAATCCCGCACACACTGTATCAATCCTCAGCAATAAGCCACAGCATCAATCCAGCAGATTCTACCAATCCTCAGCAACAAACCCTCAGCATCAATCCAGCACACACTGTACCAATCCTCAGCAATAAACCCTCAGCATCCATCCAGCACACACTGTACCAATCCTCAGCAATAAACCCAGAGCATCAATCCAGCACACACTGGACCAATCCTCAGCAATAAACCCTCAGCATCAATCCAGCACACTGTACCAATCCTCAGCAATAAACCCTCAGCATCAATCCAGCACACTGTACCAATCCTCAGCAATAAACCCTCAGCATCAATCCAGCACACACTGGACCAATCCTCAGCAATAAACCCTGAGCATCAATCCAGCACACTGTACCAATCCTCAGCAATAAACCCACAGCATCAATCCCGCACACACTGTACCAATCCTCAGCAATAAGCCACAGCATCAATCCAGCACACTCTACCAATCCTCAGCAACAAACCCACAGCATCAATCCAGCACACACTGTACCAATCCTCAGCAATAAACCCTCAGCATCAATCCAGCACACACTGTACCAATCCTCAGCAACAAACCTTCAGCATTAATCCAGCACACACTGTACCAATCCTCAGCAATAAACCCTCAGCATCAATCCAGAACACACTGTACCAATCCTCAGTAAAAAACCCTCAGCATCAATCCAGCACACACTGTACCAATCCTCAGCAAAAAACCCTCAGCATCAATCCAGCACACACTATACCAATCCTCAGCAATAAACCCTCAGCATCAATCCAGCACACACTGTACAAATCTTCAGCAATAAACCCTCAGCATCAATCCAGCACACAGGCTACCAATCCTCAGCAATAAACCCTCAGCATCAATCCAGAACACACTGTACCAATTCTCAGCAATAAACCCACAGCATCAATCCAGCACACACCGTACCAATCCTCAGCAATAAACCCGCAGCATCAATCCAGCACACACTGTACCAATCCTCAGCAATAAACCCTCAGCATCAATCCAGCACACACTGTACCAATCCTCAGCAATAAACCCTCAGCATCAATCCAGCACACACTCTACCAATCCTCAGCAATAAACCCTCAGCATCAATCCAGAACACACTGTACCAATTCACAGCAATAAACCAACAGCATCAATCCAGCAGACACTGTACCAATCCTCAGCAGTAAAGCCACAGCATCAATCCAGCACACACTGTACCAACCCTCAGCAATAAACCCTCTGCTTCAATCAAGAACACACTGTACCAATCCTCAGCAACAAACCTTCAGCATCAATCCAGCACACACTGTACCAATCCTCAGCAATAAACCCTCAGCATCAATGCAGCACACACTGTACCAATCCTCAGCAATAAACCCTCAGCATCAATCCAGCATACACTGTACCAATCCTCAGCAAAAAACCCTCAGCATCAATCCAGCACACACTGTACCTATCCTCAGCAATAAACCCTCAGCATCAATCCAGCACACACTCTACCAATCCTCAGCAATAAACCCTCAGCATCAATCCAGAACACACTGTACCAATTCTCAGCAATAAACCCTCAGCATCAATGCAGCACACACTGTACCAATCCTCAGCAACAAACCTTCAGCATCAATCCAGCACACACTGTACCAATCCTCAGCAATAAACCCTCAGCATCAATCCAGAACACACTGTACCAATCCTCAGCAACAAACATTCAGCATCAATCCAGCACACACTGTACCAATCCACAGCATCAATCCAGCAAACACTCTAACAATCCTCAGCAAAAAACCCTGAGCATCAATCCAGCACACACTGTACAAATCTTCAGCAATAAACCCTCAGCATCAATCCAGCACACACGGTACCAATCCTCAGCAAGAAACCCTCAGCATCAATCCAGCACACACCGTACCAATCCTCAGCAATAAACCCTCAGCATCAATCCAGCACACACTGTACCAATGCTCAGCAATAAACCCACAGCATCAATCCAGCACACACTGTACCAATCCTCAGCAACAAACACAGAGCATCAATCCAGCAAACACTGTAACGATCCTCAGCAATAAACCCTCAGCATCAATCCAGCACACACTGGACCAATCCTCAGCAATAAACCCTCAGCATCAATCCAGCACACTGTACCAATCCTCAGCAATAAACCCTCAGCATCAATCCAGCACACTGTACCAATCCTCAGCGATAAACCCTCAGCATCAATCCAGCACACACTGGACCAATCCTCAGCAATAAACCCTCAGCATCAATCCAGCACACTGTACCAATCCTCAGCAATAAACCCACAGCATCAATCCAGCACACACTGGACCAATCCTCAGCAATAAACCCTCAGCATCAATCCAGCACACTGTACCAATCCTCAGCAATAAACCCTCAGCATCAATCCCGCACACACTGTATCAATCCTCAGCAATAAGCCACAGCATCAATCCAGCACATTCTACCAATCCTCAGCAACAAACCCACAGCATCAATCCAGCACACACTGTACCAATCCTCAGCAATAAACCCTCAGCATCAATCCATCACACAGTGAACCAGACCTCAGCAATAAACCCTTAGCATCAATCCAGCACACACTGTACCAATCCTCAGCAATAAACCCTCAGCATCAATCCAGCACACACTCTACCAATCCTCAGCAATAAACCCTCAGCATCAATCCAGAACACTCTGTACAAATCTTCAGCAATAAACCCACAGCATCAATCCAGCACACACCGTACCAATCCTCAGCAATAAACCCTCAGCATCAATCCAGCACACACTGTACCAATGCTCAGCAATAAACCCTCATAAGAACATAAGAACATAAGAAATAGGAGCAGGAGTAGGCCAATCGGCCCCTCGAGCCTGCTCCGCCATTCAATAAGATCATGGCTGATCTGATCCTAACCGCCAATCTACTATCTATCACAGAACCATCTCCTGCATCTAACAGAATTGCACACACGAAATAGGAGCAGAATCAGGCTACACAGTCCCTGGGCCCGCTCCACTACCCACAGGGCCATGACCGATCCGAACCTAGACTCATGTCCAAATTCCTGCCCGCTCCCCGTAACCCTTAATGCCCTTTACTTCTAGGAAACTGTCTATTTCTGTTTTAAATTTAATTAATGTTGTAGCTTCTACAGCTTTTTGTGGCAGCATATTCCATGGACCTACCACCCTCTGAGTGAAGTAGTTCCTCCTCATCTCAGTTTTGAAAGAGCAGCCCCTTATTCTAAGACTATGTCCCCTAGTTCTCGTCTCACCCGTCATCGGGAACATCCTCCCCGCATCCACCCGATCCAACCCCTTCACAATCTTATATGTTTCAATAAGATCGCCTCTCATTCTTCTGAACTCCAATGAGTAGAGTCCCAATCTACCCAACCTCTCCTCATATGACCACCCCCTCATCCCCGGGATTAACCGAATGAACCTTTTTTGCACTGCCTCGAGAGCAAGGATGTCTTTCCTTAAGTAAGGACACCAAAACTGTATGCAGTATTCCAGGTGCGGTCTCACCAATACCTTGTACAACTGAAGCAATACCTCCCTATTTTTATATTCTATCCCCCTAGCAATGAAAGCCAACATTCCATTTGCCTTCTTAATCACTTGCTGCACCTGCATACTAACCTTTTGAGTTTCGTGCACCAGGACCCCCAGATCCCTTTGCACTTCAGTACTCTCCAGTTTCTTGCCATTAAGATAATAAATTGCTCTAGGATTTTTCCTGCCAAAGTGCATCACCTCACACTTTCCAGTGTTGTATTCCATCTGCCAAATCTCTGCCCACTTACTTAGCCTGTCTATGTCCCCTTGCAGGTTTTTTATGTCCTCCTCATTCACTACTTTCCCTCCCATCTTTGTATCATCTGCAAATTTTGATATGTTACACTTGGTCCCTTCCTCCAAATCGTTAATATAGATTGTGAAGAGTTGGGGACCCAGCACTGACCCCTGTGGAACACCACTAGTTACTGATTGCCAGTCTGAGAATGAACCATTTATCCCAACTCTTTGCTTTCTGTTAGATAGCCAATCCTCTATCCATGCCAGAATATTACCCCCAATTCCGTGATTTTTTACCTTAAGCAATAATCTTTTGTGTGGCACCTTGTCAAATGCCTTTTGGAAGTCTAAATACACTACGTCCACTGGTTCCCCTTTATCCACTCTATATGTTACTTCCTCAAAGAACTCAGCATCAATCCAGCACACACTGTACCAATCCTCAGCAATAAACCCTCAGCATCAATCAAGAACACACTGTACCAATCCTCAGCAACAAATCTTCAGCATCAATCCAGCACACACTGTACCAATCCTCAGCAATAAACCCTCAGCATCAATCCAGCACACACTGTACCAATCCTCAGCAATAAACCGTCAGCATCAATCCAGCACACACTGTACTAATCCTCAGCAAAAAACCCTCAGCATCAATCCAGCACACACTGTACCAATCCTCAGCAATAAACCCTCAGCATCAATCCAGCACACTGTACCAATCCTCAGCAATAAACCCTCAGCATCAATCCAGCACACTGTACCTATCCTCAGCAATAAACCCTCAGCATCAATCCAGCACACACTCTACCAATCCTCAGAAATAAACCCTCAGCATCAATCCAGAACAGACTGTACCAATTCTCAGCAATAAACCAACAGCATCAATCCAGCACACACTGTACCAATCCTCAGCAATAAACCCTTAGCATCAATGCAGCACACACTGTACCAATCCTCAGCAACAAACCTTCAGCATCAATCCAGCACACACTGTACCAATCCTCAGCAATAAACCCTTAGCATCAATGCAGCACACACTGTACCAATCCTCAGCAAAAAACCCTGAGCATCAATCCAGCACACACTGTACAAATCTTCAGCAATAAACCCTCAGCATCAATCCAGCACACACGGTACCAATCCTCAGCAATAAACCCTCAGCATCAATCCAGCACACACCGTACCAATCCTCAGCAATAAACCCTCAGCATCAATCCAGAACACACTGTACCAATCCTCAGCAACAAACATTCAGCATCAATCCAGCACACACTGTACCAATCCACAGCATCAATCCAGCACACACTGTAACAATCCTCAGCAAAAAACCCTGAGCATCAATCCAGCACACACTGTACAAATCTTCAGCAAAAAACCCTGAGCATCAATCCAGCACACACGGTACCAATCCTCAGCAATAAACCCTCAGCATCAATCCAGCAGACACCGTACCAATCCTCAGCAATAAACCCTCAGCATCAATCCAGCACACACTGTACCAATGCTCAGCAATAAACCCACAGCATCAATCCAGCACACACTGTACCAATCCTCAGCAACAAACACAGAGCATCAATCCAGCACACACTGTACCAATCCTCAGCAATAAACCCTCAGCATCAATCCAGCACACACTGGACCAATCCTCAGCAATAAACCCTCAGCATCAATCCAGCACACTGTACCAATCCTCAGCAATAAACACTCAGCATCAATCCAGCACACTGTACCAATCCTCAGCGATAAACCCTCAGCATCAATCCAGCACACTGTACCAATCCTCAGCGATAAACCCTCAGCATCAATCCAGCACACACTGGACCAATCTTCAGCAATAAACCCTCAGCATCAATCCAGCACACACTGTACCAATCCTCAGCAATAAACCGTCAGCATCAATCCAGCACACACTGTACTAATCCTCAGCAAAAAACCCTCAGCATCAATCCAGCACACACTGTACCAATCCTCAGCAATAAACCCTCAGCATCAATCCAGCACACTGTACCAATCCTCAGCAATAAACCCTCAGCATCAATCCAGCACACTGTACCTATCCTCAGCAATAAACCCTCAGCATCAATCCAGCACACACTCTACCAATCCTCAGAAATAAACCCTCAGCATCAATCCAGAACACACTGTACCAATTCTCAGCAATAAACCAACAGCATCAATCCAGCACACACTGTACCAATCCTCAGCAATAAACCCTTAGCATCAATGCAGCACACACTGTACCAATCCTCAGCAACAAACCTTCAGCATCAATCCAGCACACACTGTACCAATCCTCAGCAATAAACCCTTAGCATCAATGCAGCACACACTGTACCAATCCTCAGCAAAAAACCCTGAGCATCAATCCAGCACACACTGTACAAATCTTCAGCAATAAACCCTCAGCATCAATCCAGCACACACGGTACCAATCCTCAGCAATAAACCCTCAGCATCAATCCAGCACACACCGTACCAATCCTCAGCAATAAACCCTCAGCATCAATCCAGAACACACTGTACCAATCCTCAGCAACAAACATTCAGCATCAATCCAGCACACACTGTACCAATCCACAGCATCAATCCAGCACACACTGTAACAATCCTCAGCAAAAAACCCTGAGCATCAATCCAGCACACACTGTACAAATCTTCAGCAAAAAACCCTGAGCATCAATCCAGCACACACGGTACCAATCCTCAGCAATAAACCCTCAGCATCAATCCAGCAGACACCGTACCAATCCTCAGCAATAAACCCTCAGCATCAATCCAGCACACACTGTACCAATGCTCAGCAATAAACCCACAGCATCAATCCAGCACACACTGTACCAATCCTCAGCAACAAACACAGAGCATCAATCCAGCACACACTGTACCAATCCTCAGCAATAAACCCTCAGCATCAATCCAGCACACACTGGACCAATCCTCAGCAATAAACCCTCAGCATCAATCCAGCACACTGTACCAATCCTCAGCAATAAACACTCAGCATCAATCCAGCACACTGTACCAATCCTCAGCGATAAACCCTCAGCATCAATCCAGCACACACTGGACCAATCCTCAGCAATAAACCCTCAGCATCAATCCAGCACACTGTACCAATCCTCAGCAATAAACCCACAGCATCAATCCCGCACACACTGTATCAATCCTCAGCAATAAGCCACAGCATCAATCCAGCAGATTCTACCAATCCTCAGCAACAAACCCACAGCATCAATCCAGCACACACTGTACCAATCCTCAGCAATAAACCCTCAGCATCAATCCAGAACACACTGTACCAATTCTCAGCAATAAACCCTCAGCATCAATCCATCACACAGTGAACCAGACCTCAGCAATAAACCCTTAGCATCAATCCAGCACACACTGTACCAATCCTCAGCAATAAACCCTCAGCATCAATCCAGCACACACTCTACCAATCCTCAGCAATAAACCCTCAGCATCAATCCAGAACACACTGTACCAATTCTCAGCAATAAACCCTCAGCATCAATCCAGCACACACTGTACCAATCCTCAGCAATAAACCCACAGCATCAATCCAGCACACGCTCTACCAATCCTCAGCAATAAACCCTTTAGCATCAATCAAGAACACACTGTACCAATCCTCAGCAACAAAGCTTCAGCATCAATCCAGCACACACTGTACCAATCCTCAGCAATAAACCCTCAGCATCAATCCAGCACACACTGTACCAATCCTCAGCAATAAACCCTCAGCATCAATCCAGCACACACTGTACCAATCCTCAGCAATAAACCCACAGCATCAATCCAGCACACACTGCACCAATCCTCAGCAATAAACCCTCAGCATCAATCCAGCACACTGTACCAATCCTCAGCAATAAACCCTCAGCATCAATCCAGCACACTGTACCTATCCTCAGCAATAAACCCTCAGCATCAATCCAGCACACACTCTACCAATCCTCAGCAATAAACCCTCAGCATCAATCCAGAACACACTGTACCAATTCTCAGCAATAAACCAACAGCATCAATCCAGCACACACTGTACCAATCCTCAGCAATAGACCCTCAGCATCAATACAGCACACACTGTACCAATCCTCAGCAATAAACCAGCAGCATCAATCCAGAACACACTGTACCAATCCTCAGCAACAAACCTTCAGCATCAATCCAGCACACACTGTACCAATCCTCAGCAATAAACCCTCAGCATCAATCCAGCACACACTGTACCAATCCTCAGCAAAAAACCCTCAGCATCAATCCAGCACACACTGTAAAAATCTTCAGCAATAAACCCCCAGCATCAATCCAGCACACAGGCTACCAATCCTCAGCAATAAACCCTCAGCATCAATCCAGAACACATTGTACCAATCCTCAGCAATAAACCCTCAGCATCAATCCAGAACACACTGTACCAATTCTCAGCAATAAACCCTCAGCATCAATCCATCACACAGTGAACCAGACCTCAGCAATAAACCCTTCGCATCAATCCAGCACACACTGTACCAATCCTCAGCAATAAACCCTCAGCATCAATCCAGCACACACTCTACCAATCCTCAGCAATAAACCCTCAGCATCAATCCAGAACACACTGTACCAATTCTCAGCAATAAACCCTCAGCATCAATCCAGCACACACTGTACCAATCCTCAGCAATAAACCCACAGCATCAATCCAGCACACGCTCTACCAATCCTCAGCAATAAACCCTTTAGCATCAATCAAGAACACACTGTACCAATCCTCAGCAACAAACCTTCAGCATCAATCCAGCACACTGTACCAATCCTCAGCAATAAACCCTCAGCATCAATCCAGCACACACTGTACCAATCCTCAGCAATAAACCCTCAGCATCAATCCAGCACACACTGTACCAATCCTCAGCAATAAACCCACAGAATCAATCCAGCACACACTGCACCAATCCTCAGCAATAAACCCTCAGCATCAATCCAGCACACTGTACCTATCCTCAGCAATAAACCCTCAGCATCAATCCAGCACACACTCTACCAATCCTCAGCAATAAACCCTCAGCATCAATCCAGAACACACTCTACCAATTCTCAGCAATAAACCAACAGCATCAATCCAGCACACACTGTACCAATCCTCAGCAATAGACCCTCAGCATCAATCCAGCACACACTGTACCAATCCTCAGCAACAAACCTTCAGCATCAATCCAGCACACACTGTACCAATCCTCAGCAATAAACCCTCAGCATCAATCCAGCACACACTGTACCAATCCTCAGCAAAAAACCCTCAGCATCAATCCAGCACACACTGTACAAATCTTCAGCAATAAACCCCCAGCATCAATCCAGCACACAGGCTACCAATCCTCAGCAATAAACCCTCAGCATCAATCCAGAACACATTGTACCAATTCTCAGCAATAAACCCACAGCATCAATCCAGCACACACCGTACCAATCCTCAGCAATAAACCCTCAGCATCAATCCAGCACACACTGTAACAATGCTCAGCAATAAACCCTCAGCATCAATCCAGCACACACTGTACCAATCCTCAGCAATAAACCCTCAGCATCAATCCAGCACACACTGTACCAATCCTCAGCAACAAACCTTCAGCATTAATCCAGCACACACTGTACCAATCCTCAGCAATAAAGCCACAGCATCAATCCAGCACACTGTATCAATCTTCAGCAATAAACCCTCAGCAATAATCCAGCACACACTACACCAATCCTCAGCAATATACCCTCAGCATCAATCCAGAACACACTGTACCAATCCTCAGCAATAAACCCTCAGCATCAATCCAGCACACTGTACCAATCCTCAGCAATAAACCCTCAGCATCAATCCAGCACACACTGTACCAATCCTCAGCAATAAACCCTCAGCATCAATCCAGCACACACTGTACAAAGCTTCAGCAATAAACCCACAGCATCAATCCAGCACACACCGTACCAATCCTCAGCAATAAACCCTCAGCATCAATCCAGCACACACTGTACCAATCCTCAGCAATAAACCCTCAGCATCAATCCAGCACACACCGTACCAATCCTCAGCAATAAACCCACAGCATCAATCCAGCACACACTGTACCAATCCTCAGCAATAAACCCACAGCATCAATCCAGCACACACTGTACCAATCCTCAGCAATAAACCCTCAGCATCAATCTAGCACACACTGTACCAATCCTCAGCAATAAACCCACAGCATCAATCCAGCACACACTGTACCAATGCTCAGCAATAAACCCACAGCATCAATCCAGCACACACTGTACCAATCCTCAGCAATAAACCCTCAGCATCAATCCAGCACACACTGTACCAATCCTCAGCAATAAACCCACGATTCTGAGAGGGTTGTGGATAACACATTTAGTGAGTTGGTCACACCGCAGGTTAAGGCCAGCGTAGATAGTACATGGGTGACCAAAAGGCAGAGCAAGGGCAGGAAGGTAGTGCAGAAATCCCCTGGGGTTGTCTCCCTTAGCAACAGGTTCACCGCCTTAGGTGCTGTTGTCGGGGGGGATGACTCATCGGGGGAAGGCACCAGCAGCCAGGCTCATGGCACCATGACTGGCTCTGTTGCAAAGAAGGGAGGGAAAAAGAGTGGCAGGGCTATAGTAATAGGGGATTCGATTGTAAGGGGAATAGATAGGGGTTTCTGTGGTCGCGACCGAGACTCCAGGATGGTATGTTGCCTCCCTGGTGCAAGGGTCAAGGATGTCTCGGCGCGGGTGCAGAACATTCTGGAGGGGGAGGGGGAACAGCCAGTTGTCGTGATACATGTTGGTACCAACGACGTAGCTAAAAAAAGGGAAGAGGTCCTACAAGTAGAATTTAGGGAGTTAGGAGCCAAGCTAAAAAGTAGGACCTCGAAGGTAGTAATCTCTGGATTATTACTACCAGTGCCACGTGCTAGTAAGAGTACAGAGAACAGGATAGTTAGGCTAAATACGTGGCTTGAGCAGTGGTGTAAGAGGGAGGGTTTTAAATTTTTGAGGCATTGGAACCAGTTTTGTGGTAGGTGTGACCTATACAAAAGGGACGGTCTACACCTGTGCAAAGATGGAACTGATGTTCTCGGGGTAATTTTTGATAAAGCAGTTCGGGAGCATTTAAACTAGTATGGCAGGGGGCTAGAAACCTATGTAGTGAAATAGAGGAAAGTGAAAGGCAGACAGAAATAAATGGTAAAAGGGTGAGGAACAAAAAACAAAGGGCCAAACTAATTCATAAAAAATGTGAGCATAAAAAAAGCCTGAGGGTTTTATACCTTAATGCGAGAAGCATCAGGAACAAGGTAGATGAATTAGCTGTGGAAATAGAGGTTAATAATTATGATCTAATTGGGATTACGGAAACATGGTTGCAGGGTGAGCAGGGCTGGGAGCTTAACATACAGGGGTATTCAGTATTTAGGAAGGATCGACAAAAAAGAAAGGGAGGAGGGGTAGCATTGCTGGTAAAAGAGGGGATAAATGCAATTGAAAGGAAGAATATTAACTCAGTTAATACAGAATCTATATGGGTGGAGCTAAGAAATAGCGAGGGGCGAAAAACATTAATAGGAGTGGTATATAGGCCTCCAAATAGTAAAATAGAGGTTGGGGAGGGCATCACGAGGGAAATTAGAGAAGCGTGCAATAAGAGCACAGCTGTCATCATAGGTGACTTTAACTTACATATAGATTGGACTAGCCTAATCAGTAAAAATAATGAGGAGGAGGAATTCCTTGAGTGTTTAAGGGATGGTTATCTGGATCAATATGTCGAGGAACCAACTCGGGAACAGGTTATATTGGACTGGGTACTGTGCAATGAGAAGGGACTAATTAGTAATCTTGTTGTACGGGGACCCTTGGGTCAGAGCGATCATAACATGATAGAAACATAGAAACATAGAAACATTCGAAATGGAGAGCGAAGAAATTGACTCAGAGACTAAGGTCCTGAATTTAAACAAGGGGAATTATGATGCCATTAGACGGGAACTGAGTAGGTCTGATTGGACAACGTTCCTGGGAGGACTGGAGGTAGATAAACAATGGCAAGCATTTAAAGATAGAATGACAAAATTGCAAAAATTGTTTATACCAATCTGGCATAAAAGGAAATCTAAAAAGGTGACTCAACCGTGGATAACAGGGGAAATTAGAGACAGCATAAAATCCAAAGATAGGGCGTATAAAATAGCCAAAAAAAGCGCCAGAGCGGAAGATTGGGAACAGTTTAAGATAGAGCAAAGGAGGACAAAGGGCTTAATCAAGAGGGGCAAAATAGCTTACGAAAGCAAGCTGGCGGAAAATATAAAAACTAACTCCAAAAGCTTTTATAAGTATATCAAGAGGAAAAGACTGGTGAAAACCAAAGTTGGTCCATTGCAGTCAGATACGGGGGAATATATAACGGGAAATAAGGAAATGGCAGACCAACTAAATGCATACTTTGGGTCAGTCTTTACGAAGGAAGACACAAAAAACCTCCCTGGGATATCGGGAAAAATAGGGACATTGGCAAAGGAGGAACTGACGCAAATCAATATCTCTAAGGATATGGTGTTAAGGAAGCTAAAGGGATTGAAGGCGGACAAATCCCCAGGGCCTGATAACATGCATCCTAGGGTACTGAAGGAGGTGGCCCTAGAGATAGCGGATGCACTAAGTATGATTTTTCAGAATTCATTAGACTCGGGAACAGTGCCCATGGATTGGAGGGTAGCTAACGTTACCCCACTATTCAAAAAGGGGGGTAGGGAAAAAGCAGGTAATTACAGACCTGTAAGCCTTACATCAGTTGTGGGCAAAATGCTGGAGTCCATCATTAAGGATGAAATAGCGGAGCACTTAGCAAATGGGGACAGGATAGGACAGAGTCAACATGGATTTACAAAGGGTAAATCGTGCTTGACTAATCTATTGGAATTTTTTGAGGGAGTAACTGGTAAAATAGATGGGGGAGAGCCAGTAGATGTGGTGTACCTGGACTTCCAAAAGGCCTTCGACAAGGTCCCACATAAAAGATTAGCATGGAAAATTGAAGCTCATGGGATAAAGGGGAAAGTATTGACGTGGATAGAGAACTGGCTGTCAGATAGAAAACAGAGAGTTGGAATAAACGGCTCATTTTCTGAATGGCAGGCAGTAACAAGTGGGGTACCACAGGGATCTGTCCTGGGTCCCCAGCTGTTCACAATTTACATTAATGACCTGGATCAGGGAGTCGGATGCAGCATTTCCAAATTTGCAGACGACACTAAACTAGGAGGGGGGGTGGGCTCAGAGGAGGAGACCAGGAAGCTCCAGAGCGATTTGGACAGACTGGGTGATTGGGCGGATAAATGGCAGATGCACTATAATGTGGACAAGTGCGAAGTTATCCACCTTGGGTGCAGGAACGGGAGGGCAAATTATTATTTAAATGGCAATAAATTGGGAGAGGGGGAAGTACAGAGAGACCTGGGTGTTCTTGTACACCAGTCGCTGAAGGCGAGCATGCAGGTGCAACAGGCAGTCAAGAAGGCAAACGGTATGCTGGCCTTCATAGCAAAAGGGTTGGAATACAGGAACAGGGATACCTTGCTGCAGCTGTACAGGGCACTGGTGAGACCACACCTCGAGTACTGTGTACAGTTTTGGTCGCCTCATCTGAGGAAAGATGTTCTTGCCATGGAGGGGGTGCAGCGGCGATTCACCAGGCTGATACCAGGAATGGCGGGATTGACCTATGAGGAGAGACTATGTAGTTTAGGGATGTACACACTGGAGTTTAGAAGATTGAGAGGGGATCTCATAGAAGTGTATAAAATTCTGACAGGTCTAGACAGACTAGATGCAGAAGGAATGTTTCCCTTGGTGGGTGAGAACAGAACTAGAGGACATAATTTAAGGATAAGGGCTAAACCATTTAGGACAGAAATGAGGGGGAATTTCTTCACTCAGAGGGTGGTGAACCTGTGGAACTCATTGCCACAGAGGGCAGTGTACGCCAGCTCATTAAATATATTTAAGAGGGAATTAGATATATTTCTACAGACAAAAGGGGTTAAGGGTTACGGAGAGAAGGCGGGGACGGGATACTGAATTGGAGGATAAGCCATGATCTCATTAAATGGCGGAGCAGGCTCGAAGGGCCGGATGGCCTACTCCTGCTCCTATCTTCTATGTATCTATGTATCTATGTAATCCTCAGCAACAAACACAGAGCATCAATCCAGCACACACTGTACCAATCCTCAGCAATAAACCCACAGCATCAATCCAGCACACACTGTACCAATCCTCAGCAATAAACACTCAGCATCAATCCAGAACACACTGCACCAATCCTCAGCAATCAACCCTCAGCATCAATCCAGCACACACGCTACCAATCCTCAGCAATAAACCCTCAGCATCAATCCAGAACACACTGTACCAATTCTCAGCAATAAACCCACAGCATCAATCCAGCACACACTGTACCAATCCTCAGCAATAAACCCTTAGCATCAATCCAGAACACACTGTACCAATGCTCAGCAATAAACCCTCAGCATCAATCCAGCACACACTGTACCAATGCTCAGCAATAAACCCTCAGCATCAATCCAGCACACACTGTACCAATCCTCAGCAATAAACCCTCAGCATCAATCCAGCACACACTCTACCAATCCTCAGCAATAAACCCTCAGCATCAATCCAGAACACACTGTACCAATTCTCAGCAATAAACCAACAGCATCAATCCAGCACACACTGTACCAATCCTCAGCAGTAAACCCACAGCATCAATCCAGCACACACTGTACCAACCCTCAGCAATAAACCCTCAGCTTCAATCAAGAACACACTGTACCAATCCTCAGCAACAAACCTTCAGCATCAATCCAGCACACACTGTACCAATCCTCAGCAATAAACCCTCAGCATCAATGCAGCACACACTGTACCAATCCTCAGCAATAAACCCTCAGCATCAATCCAGCACACACTGTACCAATCCTCAGCAAAAAACCCTCAGCATCAATCCAGCACACACTGTACCAATCCTCAGCAATAAACCCTCAGCATCAATCCAGCACACTGTACCAATCCTCAGCAATAAACCCTCAGCATCAATCCAGCACACTGTACCTATCCTCAGCAATAAACCCTCAGCATCAATCCAGCACACACTCTACCAATCCTCAGCAATAAACCCTCAGCATCAATCCAGAACACACTGTACCAATTCTCAGCAATAAACCAACAGCATCAATCCAGCACACACTGTACCAATCCTCAGCAATTAACCCTCAGCATCAATGCAGCACACACTGTACCAATCCTCAGCAACAAACCTTCAGCATCAATCCAGCACACACTGTACCAATCCTCAGCAATAAACCCTCAGCATCAATCCAGAACACACTGTACCAATCCTCAGCAACAAACATTCAGCATCAATCCAGCACACACTGTACCAATCCACAGCATCAATCCAGCACACACTGTAACAATCCTCAGCAATAAACCCTCAGCATCAATCCAGCACACACTGTACCAATGCTCAGCAATAAACCCACAGCATCAATCCAGCACACACTGTACCAATCCTCAGCAACAAACACAGAGCATCAATCCAGCAAACACTGTACCAATCCTCAGCAATAAACCCTCAGCATCAATCCAGCACACACTGGACCAATCCTCAGCAATAAACCCTCAGCATCAATCCAGCACACTGTACCAATCCTCAGCAATAAACCCTCAGCATCAATCCAGCACACTGTACCAATCCTCAGCGATAAACCCTCAGCATCAATCCAGCACACACTGGACCAATCCTCAGCAATAAACCCTCAGCATCAATCCAGCACACTGTACCAATCCTCAGCAATAAACCCACAGCATCAATCCCGCACACACTGTATCAATCCTCAGCAATAAGCCACAGCATCAATCCAGCACATTCTACCAATCCTCAGCAACAAACCCACAGCATCAATCCAGCACACACTGTACCAATCCTCAGCAATAAACCCTCAGCATCAATCCATCACACAGTGAACCAGACCTCAGCAATAAACCCTTAGCATCAATCCAGCACACACTGTACCAATCCTCAGCAATAAACCCTCAGCATCAAACCAGCACACACTCTACCAATCCTCAGCAATAAACCCTCAGCATCAATCCAGAACACACAGTACAAATCTTCAGCAATAAACCCACAGCATCAATCCAGCACACACCGTACCAATCCTCAGCAATAAACCCTCAGCATCAATCCAGCACACACTGTACCAATGCTCAGCAATAAACCCTCAGCATCAATCCAGCACACACTGTACCAATCCTCAGCAATAAACCCTCAGCATCAATCAAGAACACACTGTACCAATCCTCAGCAACAAACCTTCAGCATCAATCCAGCACACACTGTACCAATCCTCAGCAATAAACCCTCAGCATCAATCCAGCACACACTGTACCAATCCTCAGCAATAAACCGTCAGCATCAATCCAGCACACACTGTACTAATCCTCAGCAAAAAACCCTCAGCATCAATCCAGCACACACTGCACCAATCCTCAGCAATAAACCCTCAGCATCAATCCTGCACACTGTACCAATCCTCAGCAATAAACCCTCAGCATCAATCCAGCACACTGTACCTATCCTCAGCAATAAACCCTCAGCATCAATCCAGCACACACTCTACCAATCCTCAGCAATAAACCCTCAGCATCAATCCAGAACACACAGTACCAATTCTCAGCAATAAACCAACAGCATCAATCCAGCACACACTGTACCAATCCTCAGCAATAAACCCTTAGCATCAATGCAGCACACACTGTACCAATCCTCAGCAACAAACCTTCAGCATCAATCCAGCACACACTGTACCAATCCTCAGCAATAAACCCTTAGCATCAATGCAGCACACACTGTACCAATCCTCAGCAAAAAACCCTGAGCATCAATCCAGCACACACTGTACAAATCTTCAGCAATAAACCCTCAGCATCAATCCAGCACACACGGTACCAATCCTCAGCAATAAACCCTCAGCATCAATCCAGCACACACCGTACCAATCCTCAGCAATAAACCCTCAGCATCAATCCAGAACACACTGTACCAATCCTCAGCAACAAACATTCAGCATCAATCCAGCACACACTGTACCAATCCACAGCATCAATCCAGCACACACTGTAACAATCCTCAGCAAAAAACCCTGAGCATCAATCCAGCACACACTGTAACAATCCTCAGCAAAAAACCCTGAGCATCAATCCAGCACACACTGTACAAATCTTCAGCAAAAAACCCTGAGCATCAATCCAGCACACACGGTACCAATCCTCAGCAATAAACCCTCAGCATCAATCCAGCACACACCGTACCAATCCTCAGCAATAAACCCTCAGCATCAATCCAGCACACACTGTACCAATGCTCAGCAATAAACCCACAGCATCAATCCAGCACACACTGTACCAATCCTCAGCAACAAACACAGAGCATCAATCCAGCACACACTGTACCAATCCTCAGCAATAAACCCTCAGCATCAATCCAGCACACACTGGACCAATCCTCAGCAATAAACCCTCAGCATCAATCCAGCACACTGTACCAATCCTCAGCAATAAACCCACAGCATCAATCCCGCACACACTGTATCAATCCTCAGCAATAAACCCTCAGCATCAATCCATCACACAGTGAACCAGACCTCAGCAATAAACCCTAAGCATCAATCCAGCACACACTGTACCAATCCTCAGCAATAAACCCTCAGCATCAATCCAGCACACACTCTACCAATCCTCAGCAATAAACCCTCAGCATCAATCCAGAACACACTGTACCAATTCTCAGCAATAAACCCTCAGCATCAATCCAGCACACACTGTACCAATCCTCAGCAATAAACCCACAGCATCAATCCAGCACACGCTCTACCAATCCTCAGCAATAAACCCTTTAGCATCAATCAAGAACACACTGTACCAATCCTCAGCAACAAACCTTCAGCATCAATCCAGCACACACTGTACCAATCCTCAGCAATAAACCCTCAGCATCAATCCAGCACACACTGTACCAATCCTCAGCAATAAACCCTCAGCATCAATCCAGCACACACTGTACCAATCCTCAGCAATAAACCCACAGCATCAATCCAGCACACACTGCACCAATCCTCAGCAATAAACCCTCAGCATCAATCCAGCACACTGTACCAATCCTCAGCAATAAACCCTCAGCATCAATCCAGCACACTGTACCTATCCTCAGCAATAAATCCTCAGCATCAATCCAGCACACACTCTACCAATCCTCAGCAATAAACCCTCAGCATCAATCCAGAACACACTGTACCAATTCTCAGCAATAAACCAACAGCATCAATCCAGCACACACTGTACCAATCCTCAGCAATAGACCCTCAGCATCAATCCAGCACACACTGTACCAATCCTCAGCAACAAACCTTCAGCATCAATGCAGCACACACTGTACCAATCCTCAGCAATAAACCAGCAGCATCAATCCAGAACACACTGTACCAATCCTCAGCAACAAACCTTCAGCATCAATCCAGCACACACTGTACCAATCCTCAGCAATAAACCCTCAGCATCAATCCAGCACACACTGTACCAATCCTCAGCAAAAAACCCTCAGCATCAATCCAGCACACACTGTACAAATCTTCAGCAATAAACCCCCAGCATCAATCCAGCACACAGGCTACCAATCCTCAGCAATAAAACCTCAGCATCAATCCAGAACACATTGTACCAATTCTCAGCAATAAACCCACAGCATCAATCCAGCACACACCGTACCAATCCTCAGCAATAAACCCTCAGCATCAATCCAGCACACACTGTACCAATGCTCAGCAATAAACCCTCAGCATCAATCCAGCACACAGTGTACCAATCCTCAGCAATAAACCCTCAGCATCAATCCAGCACACACTGCACCAATCCTCAGCAAAAAAGCCTCAGCATCAATCCAGCACACACTGTACCAATCCTCAGCAATAAACCCACAGCATCAATCCAGCACACTGTATCAATCTTCAGCAATAAACCCTCAGCAATAATCCAGCACACACTACACCAATCCTCAGCAATATACCCTCAGCATCAATCCAGAACACACTGTACCAATCCTCAGCAATAAACCCTCAGCATCAATCCAGCACACTGTACCAATCCTCAGCAATAAACCCACAGCATCAATCCCACACACACTGTATCAATCCTCAGCAATAAGCCACAGCATCCATCCAGCAGATTCTACCAATCCTCAGCAACAAACCCACAGCATCAATCCAGCACACACTGTACCAATCCTCAGCAATAAACCCTCAGCATCAATCCAGAACACACTGTACCAATTCTCAGCAATAAACCCTCAGCATCAATCCATCACACAGTGAACCAGACCTCAGCAATAAACCCTTAGCATCAATCCAGCGCACACTGTACCAATCCTCAGCAATAAACCCTCAGCATCAATCCAGCACACACTCTACCAATCCTCAGCAATAAACCCTCAGCATCAATCCAGAACACACTGTACCAATTCTCAGCAATAAACCCTCAGCATCAATCCAGCACACACTGTACCAATCCTCAGCAATAAACCCTTTAGCATCAATCAAGAACACACTGTACCAATCCTCAGCAACAAACCTTCTGCATCAATCCAGCACACACTGTACCAATCCTCAGCAATAAACCCTCAGCATCAATCCAGCACACACTGTACCAATCCTCAGCAATAAACCCTCAGCATCAATCCAGCACACACTGTACCAATCCTCAGCAATAAACCCACAGAATCAATCCAGCACACACTGCACCAATCCTCAGCAATAAACCCTCAGCATCAATCCAGCACACTGTACCTATCCTCAGCAATAAACCCTCAGCATCAATCCAGCACACACTCTACCAATCCTCAGCAATAAACCCTCAGCATCAATCCAGAACACACTGTACCAATTCTCAGCAATAAACCAACAGCATCAATCCAGCACACACTGTACCAATCCTCAGCAATAGACCCTCAGCATCAATCCAGCACACACTGTACCAATCCTCAGCAACAAACCTTCAGCATCAATGCAGCACACACTGTACCAATCCTCAGCAATAAACCAGCAGCATCAATCCAGAACACACTGTACCAATCCTCAGCAACAAACCTTCAGCATCAATCCAGCACACACTGTACCAATCCTCACCAATAAACCCATAGCATCAATCCAGCACACACTGTACCAATCCTCAGCAAAAAACCCTCAGCATCAATCCAGCACACACTGTACAAATCTTCAGCAATAAACCCCCAGCATCAATCCAGCACACAGGCTACCAATCCTCAGCAATAAACCCTCAGCATCAATCCAGAACACATTGTACCAATTCTCAGCAATAAACCCACAGCATCAATCCAGCACACACCGTACCAATCCTCAGCAATAAACCCTCAGCATCAATCCAGCACACACTGTACCAATGCTCAGCAATAAACCCTCAGCATCAATCCAGCACACACTGTACCAATCCTCAGCAATAAACCCTCAGCATCAATCCAGCACACCCTGTACCAATCCTCAGCAATAAACCCTCAGCATCAATCCAGCACACTGCACCAATCCTCAGCAAAAAAGCCTCAGCATCAATCCAGCACACACTGTACCAATCCTCAGCAATAAACCCACAGCATCAATCCAGCACACTGTATCAATCTTCAGCAATAAACCCTCAGCAATAATCCAGCACACACTACACCAATCCTCAGCAATATACCCTCAGCATCAATCCAGAACACACTGTACCAATCCTCAGCAATAAACCCTCAGCATCAATCCAGCACACTCTACCAATCCTCAGCAATAAACCCTCAGCATCAATCCAGCACACACTGTACCAATCCTCAGCAATAAACCCTCAGCATCAATCCAGCACACACTGTACAAATCTTCAGCAATAAACCCACAGCATCAATCCAGCACACACCGTACCAATCCTCAGCAATAAACCCTCAGCATCAATCCAGCACACACTGTACCAATCCTCAGCAATAAACCCTCAGCATCAATCCAGCACACACCGTACCAATCCTCAGCAATAAACCCACAGCATCAATCCAGCACACACTGTACCAATCCTCAGCAATAAACCCACAGCATCAATCCAGCACACACTGTACCAATCCTCAGCAATAAACCCTCAGCATCAATCTAGCACACACTGTACCAATCCTCAGCAATAAACCCACAGCATCAATCCAGCACACACTGTACCAATCCTCAGCAATAAACCCTCAGCATCAATCCAGCACACTGTACCAATCCTCAGCAATAAACCCACAGCATCAATCCCACACACACTGTATCAATCCTCAGCAATAAGCCACAGCATCAATCCAGCAGATTCTACCAATCCTCAGCAACAAACCCACAGCATCAATCCAGCACACACTGTACCAATCCTCAGCAATAAACCCTCAGCATCAATCCAGAACACACTGTACCAATTCTCAGCAATAAACCCTCAGCATCAATCCATCACACAGTGAACCAGACCTCAGCAATAAACCCTTAGCATCAATCCAGCGCACACTGTACCAATCCTCAGCAATAAACCCTCAGCATCAATCCAGCACACACTCTACCAATCCTCAGCAATAAACCCTCAGCATCAATCCAGAACACACTGTACCAATTCTCAGCAATAAACCCTCAGCATCAATCCAGCACACACTGTACCAATCCTCAGCAATAAACCCTTTAGCATCAATCAAGAACACACTGTACCAATCCTCAGCAACAAACCTTCAGCATCAATCCAGCACACACTGTACCAATCCTCAGCAATAAACCCTCAGCATCAATCCAGCACACACTGTACCAATCCTCAGCAATAAACCCTCAGCATCAATCCAGCACACACTGTACCAATCCTCAGCAATAAACCCACAGAATCAATCCAGCACACACTGCACCAATCCTCAGCAATAAACCCTCAGCATCAATCCAGCACACTGTACCTATCCTCAGCAATAAACCCTCAGCATCAATCCAGCACACACTCTACCAATCCTCAGCAATAAACCCTCAGCATCAATCCAGAACACACTGTACCAATTCTCAGCAATAAACCAACAGCATCAATCCAGCACACACTGTACCAATCCTCAGCAATAGACCCTCAGCATCAATCCAGCACACACTGTACCAATCCTCAGCAACAAACCTTCAGCATCAATGCAGCACACACTGTACCAATCCTCAGCAATAAACCAGCAGCATCAATCCAGAACACACTGTACCAATCCTCAGCAACAAACCTTCAGCATCAATCCAGCACACACTGTACCAATCCTCAGCAATAAACCCATAGCATCAATCCAGCACACACTGTACCAATCCTCAGCAATAAACCCTCAGCATCAATCCAGCACACACTGTACCAATCCTCAGCAATAAACCCTCAGCATCAATCCAGCACACACTGTACCAATCCTCAGCAATAAACCCCCAGCATCAATCCAGCACACAGGCTACCAATCCTCAGCAATAAACCCTCAGCATCAATCCAGAACACATTGTACCAATTCTCAGCAATAAACCCACAGCATCAATCCAGCACACACCGTACCAATCCTCAGCAATAAACCCTCAGCATCAATCCAGCACACACTGTACCAATGCTCAGCAATAAACCCTCAGCATCAATCCAGCACACACTGTACCAATCCTCAGCAATAAACCCTCAGCATCAATCCAGCACACACTGCACCAATCCTCAGCAAAAAAGCCTCAGCATCAATCCAGCACACACTGTACCAATCCTCAGCAATAAACCCACAGCATCAATCCAGCACACTGTATCAATCTTCAGCAATAAACCCTCAGCAATAATCCAGCACACACTACACCAATCCTCAGCAATATACCCTCAGCATCAATCCAGAACACACTGTACCAATCCTCAGCAATAAACCCTCAGCATCAATCCAGCACACTGTACCAATCCTCAGCAATAAACCCTCAGCATCAATCCAGCACACACTGTACAAATCTTCAGCAATAAACCCACAGCATCAATCCAGCACACACCGTACCAATCCTCAGCAATAAACCCTCAGCATCAATCCAGCACACACTGTACCAATCCTCAGCAATAAACCCTCAGCATCAATCCAGCACACACCGTACCAATCCTCAGCAATAAACCCACAGCATCAATCCAGCACACACTGTACCAATCCTCAGCAATAAACCCACAGCATCAATCCAGCACACACTGTACCAATCCTCAGCAATAAACCCTCAGCATCAATCTAGCACACACTGTACCAATCCTCAGCAATAAACCCACAGCATCAATCCAGCACACACTGTACCAATGCTCAGCAATAAACCCACAGCATCAATCCAGCACACACTGTACCAATCCTCAGCAATAAACCCTCAGCATCAATCCAGCACACACTGTACCAATCCTCAGCAATAAACCCACAGCATCAATCCAGCACACACCGTACCAATCCTCAGCAATAAACCCTCAGCATCAATCCAGCACACACTGTACCAATGCTCAGCAATAAACCCTCAGCATCAATCCAGCACACAGTGTACCAATCCTCAGCAATAAACCCTCAGCATCAATCCAGCACACACTGCACCAATCCTCAGCAAAAAAGCCTCAGCATCAATCCAGCACACACTGTACCAATCCTCAGCAATAAACCCACAGCATCAATCCAGCACACTGTATCAATCTTCAGCAATAAACCCTCAGCAATAATCCAGCACACACTACACCAATCCTCAGCAATATACCCTCAGCATCAATCCAGAACACACTGTACCAATCCTCAGCAATAAACCCTCAGCATCAATCCAGCACACTGTACCAATCCTCAGCAATAAACCCACAGCATCAATCCCACACACACTGTATCAATCCTCAGCAATAAGCCACAGCATCAATCCAGCAGATTCTACCAATCCTCAGCAACAAACCCACAGCATCAATCCAGCACACACTGTACCAATCCTCAGCAATAAACACTCAGCATCAATCCAGAACACACTGTACCAATTCTCAGCAATAAACCCTCAGCATCAATCCATCACACAGTGAACCAGACCTCAGCAATAAACCCTTAGCATCAATCCAGCGCACACTGTACCAATCCTCAGCAATAAACCCTCAGCATCAATCCAGCACACACTCTACCAATCCTCAGCAATAAACCCTCAGCATCAATCCAGAACACACTGTACCAATTCTCAGCAATAAACCCTCAGCATCAATCCAGCACACACTGTACCAATCCTCAGCAATAAACCCTTTAGCATCAATCAAGAACACACTGTACCAATCCTCAGCAACAAACCTTCAGCATCAATCCAGCACACACTGTACCAATCCTCAGCAATAAACCCTCAGCATCAATCCAGCACACACTGTACCAATCCTCAGCAATAAACCCTCAGCATCAATCCAGCACACACTGTACCAATCCTCAGCAATAAACCCTCAGCATCAATCCAGCACACACTGTACCAATCCTCAGCAATAAACCCTCAGCATCAATCCAGCACACACTGTACCAATCCTCAGCAATAAACCCACAGAATCAATCCAGCACACACTGCACCAATCCTCAGCAATAAACCCTCAGCATCAATCCAGCACACTGTACCTATCCTCAGCAATAAACCCTCAGCATCAATCCAGCACACACTCTACCAATCCTCAGCAATAAACCCTCAGCATCAATCCAGAACACACTGTACCAATTCTCAGCAATAAACCAACAGCATCAATCCAGCACACACTGTACCAATCCTCAGCAATAGACCCTCAGCATCAATCCAGCACACACTGTACCAATCCTCAGCAACAAACCTTCAGCATCAATGCAGCACACACTGTACCAATCCTCAGCAATAAACCAGCAGCATCAATCCAGAACACACTGTACCAATCCTCAGCAACAAACCTTCAGCATCAATCCAGCACACACTGTACCAATCCTCACCAATAAACCCATAGCATCAATCCAGCACACACTGCACCAATCCTCAGCAAAAAACCCTCAGCATCAATCCAGCACACACTGTACAAATCTTCAGCAATAAACCCCCAGCATCAATCCAGCACACAGGCTACCAATCCTCAGCAATAAACCCTCAGCATCAATCCAGAACACATTGTACCAATTCTCAGCAATAAACCCACAGCATCAATCCAGCACACACCGTACCAATCCTCAGCAATAAACCCTCAGCATCAATCCAGCACACACTGTACCAATGCTCAGCAATAAACCCTCAGCATCAATCCAGCACACACTGCACCAATCCTCAGCAAAAAAGCCTCAGCATCAATCCAGCACACACTGTACCAATCCTCAGCAATAAACCCACAGCATCAATCCAGCACACTGTATCAATCTTCAGCAATAAACCCTCAGCAATAATCCAGCACACACTACACCAATCCTCAGCAATATACCCTCAGCATCAATCCAGAACACACTGTACCAATCCTCAGCAATAAACCCTCAGCATCAATCCAGCACACTCTACCAATCCTCAGCAATAAACCCTCAGCATCAATCCAGCACACACTGTACCAATCCTCAGCAATAAACCCTCAGCATCAATCCAGCACACACTGTACAAATCTTCAGCAATTAACCCACAGCATCAATCCAGCACACACCGTACCAATCCTCAGCAATAAACCCTCAGCATCAATCCAGCACACACTGTACCAATCCTCGGCAATAAACCCTCAGCATCAATCCAGCACACACCGTACCAATCCTCAGCAATAAACCCACAGCATCAATCCAGCACACACTGTACCAATCCTCAGCAATAAACCCACAGCATCAATCCAGCACACACTGTACCAATCCTCAGCAATAAACCCTCAGCATCAATCTAGCACACACTGTTCCAATGCTCAGCAATAAACCCACAGCATCAATCCAGCACACACTGTACCAATCCTCAGCAATAAACCCTCAGCATCAATCCAGCACACTGTACCAATCCTCAGCAACAAACCTTCAGCATCAATCCAGCACACACTGTACCAATCCTCAGCAATAAACCCTCAGCATCAATCCAGCACACACTGTACCAATCCTCAGCAATAAACCCTCAGCATCAATCCAGCACACACTGTACCAATCCTCAGCAATAAACCCACAGAATCAATCCAGCACACACTGCACCAATCCTCAGCAATAAACCCTCAGCATCAATCCAGCACACTGTACCTATCCTCAGCAATAAACCCTCAGCATCAATCCAGCACACACTCTACCAATCCTCAGCAATAAACCCTCAGCATCAATCCAGAACACACTGTACCAATTCTCAGCAATAAACCAACAGCATCAATCCAGCACACACTGTACAATCCTCAGCAATAGACCCTCAGCATCAATCCAGCACACACTGTACCAATCCTCAGCAACAAACCTTCAGCATCAATGCAGCACACACTGTACCAATCCTCAGCAATAAACCAGCAGCATCAATCCAGAACACACTGTACCAATCCTCAGCAACAAACCTTCAGCATCAATCCAGCACACACTGTACCAATCCTCAGCAATAAACCCATAGCATCAATCCAGCACACACTGTACCAATCCTCAGCAAAAAACCCTCAGCATCAATCCAGCACACACTGTACAAATCTTCAGCAATAAACCCCCAGCATCAATCCAGCACACAGGCTACCAATCCTCAGCAATAAACCCTCAGCATCAATCCAGAACACATTGTACCAATTCTCAGCAATAAACCCACAGCATCAATCCAGCACACAGCGTACCAATCCTCAGCAATAAACCCTCAGCATCAATCCAGCACACACTGTACCAATGCTCAGCAATAAACCCTCAGCATCAATCCAGCACACACTGTACCAATCCTCAGCAATAAACCCTCAGCATCAATCCAGCACACACTGCACCAATCCTCAGCAATAAACCCACAGCATCAATCCAGCACACTGTACCAATCCTCAGCAATAAACCCTCAGCATCAATCCAGCACACACTGTACCAATCCTCAGCAATAAACCCTCAGCATCAATCCAGCGCACACTGCACCAATCCTCAGCAAAAAAGCCTCAGCATCAATCCAGCACACACTGTACCAATCCTCAGCAATAAACCCACAGCATCAATCCAGCACACTGTATCAATCTTCAGCAATAAACCCTCAGCAATAATCCAGCACACACTACACCAATCCTCAGCAATATACCCTCAGCATCAATCCAGAACACACTGTACCAATCCTCAGCAATAAACCCTCAGCATCAATCCAGCACACTGTACCAATCCTCAGCAATAAACCCTCAGCATCAATCCAGCACACACTGTACCAATCCTCAGCAATAAACCCTCAGCATCAATCCAGCACACACTGTACAAATCTTCAGCAATAAACCCACAGCATCAATCCAGCACACACCGTACCAATCCTCAGCAATAAACCCTCAGCATCAATCCAGCACACACTGTACCAATCCTCAGCAATAAACCCTCAGCATCAATCCAGCACACACCGTACCAATCCTCAGCAATAAACCCACAGCATCAATCCAGCACACACTGTACCAATCCTCAGCAATAAACCCACAGCATCAATCCAGCACACACTGTACCAATCCTCAGCAATAAACCCTCAGCATCAATCTAGCACACACTGTACCAATCCTCAGCAATAAACCCACAGCATCAATCCAGCACACACTGTACCAATGCTCAGCAATAAACCCACAGCATCAATCCAGCACACACTGTACCAATCCTCAGCAATAAACCCACGATTCTGAGAGGGTTGTGGATAACACATTTAGTGAGTTGGTCACACCGCAGGTTAAGGCCAGCGTAGATAGTACATGGGTGACCAAAAGGCAGAGCAAGGGCAGGAAGGTAGTGCAGAAATCCCCTGGGGTTGTCTCCCTTAGCAACAGGTTCACCGCCTTAGGTGCTGTTGTCGGGGGGGATGACTCATCGGGGGAAGGCACCAGCAGCCAGGCTCATGGCACCATGACTGGCTCTGTTGCAAAGAAGGGAGGGAAAAAGAGTGGCAGGGCTATAGTAATAGGGGATTCGATTGTAAGGGGAATAGATAGGGGTTTCTGTGGTCGCGACCGAGACTCCAGGATGGTATGTTGCCTCCCTGGTGCAAGGGTCAAGGATGTCTCGGCGCGGGTGCAGAACATTCTGGAGGGGGAGGGGGAACAGCCAGTTGTCGTGATACATGTTGGTACCAACGACGTAGCTAAAAAAAGGGAAGAGGTCCTACAAGTAGAATTTAGGGAGTTAGGAGCCAAGCTAAAAAGTAGGACCTCGAAGGTAGTAATCTCTGGATTATTACTACCAGTGCCACGTGCTAGTAAGAGTACAGAGAACAGGATAGTTAGGCTAAATACGTGGCTTGAGCAGTGGTGTAAGAGGGAGGGTTTTAAATTTTTGAGGCATTGGAACCAGTTTTGTGGTAGGTGTGACCTATACAAAAGGGACGGTCTACACCTGTGCAAAGATGGAACTGATGTTCTCGGGGTAATTTTTGATAAAGCAGTTCGGGAGCATTTAAACTAGTATGGCAGGGGGCTAGAAACCTATGTAGTGAAATAGAGGAAAGTGAAAGGCAGACAGAAATAAATGGTAAAAGGGTGAGGAACAAAAAACAAAGGGCCAAACTAATTCATAAAAAATGTGAGCATAAAAAAAGCCTGAGGGTTTTATACCTTAATGCGAGAAGCATCAGGAACAAGGTAGATGAATTAGCTGTGGAAATAGAGGTTAATAATTATGATCTAATTGGGATTACGGAAACATGGTTGCAGGGTGAGCAGGGCTGGGAGCTTAACATACAGGGGTATTCAGTATTTAGGAAGGATCGACAAAAAAGAAAGGGAGGAGGGGTAGCATTGCTGGTAAAAGAGGGGATAAATGCAATTGAAAGGAAGGATATTAACTCAGTTAATACAGAATCTATATGGGTGGAGCTAAGAAATAGCGAGGGGCGAAAAACATTAATAGGAGTGGTATATAGGCCTCCAAATAGTAAAATAGAGGTTGGGGAGGGCATCACGAGGGAAATTAGAGAAGCGTGCAATAAGAGCACAGCTGTCATCATAGGTGACTTTAACTTACATATAGATTGGACTAGCCTAATCAGTAAAAATAATGAGGAGGAGGAATTCCTTGAGTGTTTAAGGGATGGTTATCTGGATCAATATGTCGAGGAACCAACTCGGGAACAGGTTATATTGGACTGGGTACTGTGCAATGAGAAGGGACTAATTAGTAATCTTGTTGTACGGGGACCCTTGGGTCAGAGCGATCATAACATGATAGAAACATAGAAACATAGAAACATTCGAAATGGAGAGCGAAGAAATTGACTCAGAGACTAAGGTCCTGAATTTAAACAAGGGGAATTATGATGCCATTAGACGGGAACTGAGTAGGTCTGATTGGACAACGTTCCTGGGAGGACTGGAGGTAGATAAACAATGGCAAGCATTTAAAGATAGAATGACAAAATTGCAAAAATTGTTTATACCAATCTGGCATAAAAGGAAATCTAAAAAGGTGACTCAACCGTGGATAACAGGGGAAATTAGAGACAGCATAAAATCCAAAGATAGGGCGTATAAAATAGCCAAAAAAAGCGCCAGAGCGGAAGATTGGGAACAGTTTAAGATAGAGCAAAGGAGGACAAAGGGCTTAATCAAGAGGGGCAAAATAGCTTACGAAAGCAAGCTGGCGGAAAATATAAAAACTAACTCCAAAAGCTTTTATAAGTATATCAAGAGGAAAAGACTGGTGAAAACCAAAGTTGGTCCATTGCAGTCAGATACGGGGGAATATATAACGGGAAATAAGGAAATGGCAGACCAACTAAATGCATACTTTGGGTCAGTCTTTACGAAGGAAGACACAAAAAACCTCCCTGGGATATCGGGAAAAATAGGGACATTGGCAAAGGAGGAACTGACGCAAATCAATATCTCTAAGGATATGGTGTTAAGGAAGCTAAAGGGATTGAAGGCGGACAAATCCCCAGGGCCTGATAACATGCATCCTAGGGTACTGAAGGAGGTGGCCCTAGAGATAGCGGATGCACTAAGTATGATTTTTCAGAATTCATTAGACTCGGGAACAGTGCCCATGGATTGGAGGGTAGCTAACGTTACCCCACTATTCAAAAAGGGGGGTAGGGAAAAAGCAGGTAATTACAGACCTGTAAGCCTTACATCAGTTGTGGGCAAAATGCTGGAGTCCATCATTAAGGATGAAATAGCGGAGCACTTAGCAAATGGGGACAGGATAGGACAGAGTCAACATGGATTTACAAAGGGTAAATCGTGCTTGACTAATCTATTGGAATTTTTTGAGGGAGTAACTGGTAAAATAGATGGGGGAGAGCCAGTAGATGTGGTGTACCTGGACTTCCAAAAGGCCTTCGACAAGGTCCCACATAAAAGATTAGCATGGAAAATTGAAGCTCATGGGATAAAGGGGAAAGTATTGACGTGGATAGAGAACTGGCTGTCAGATAGAAAACAGAGAGTTGGAATAAACGGCTCATTTTCTGAATGGCAGGCAGTAACAAGTGGGGTACCACAGGGATCTGTCCTGGGTCCCCAGCTGTTCACAATTTACATTAATGACCTGGATCAGGGAGTCGGATGCAGCATTTCCAAATTTGCAGACGACACTAAACTAGGAGGGGGGGTGGGCTCAGAGGAGGAGACCAGGAAGCTCCAGAGCGATTTGGACAGACTGGGTGATTGGGCGGATAAATGGCAGATGCACTATAATGTGGACAAGTGCGAAGTTATCCACCTTGGGTGCAGGAACGGGAGGGCAAATTATTATTTAAATGGCAATAAATTGGGAGAGGGGGAAGTACAGAGAGACCTGGGTGTTCTTGTACACCAGTCGCTGAAGGCGAGCATGCAGGTGCAACAGGCAGTCAAGAAGGCAAACGGTATGCTGGCCTTCATAGCAAAAGGGTTGGAATACAGGAACAGGGATACCTTGCTGCAGCTGTACAGGGCACTGGTGAGACCACACCTCGAGTACTGTGTACAGTTTTGGTCGCCTCATCTGAGGAAAGATGTTCTTGCCATGGAGGGGGTGCAGCGGCGATTCACCAGGCTGATACCAGGAATGGCGGGATTGACCTATGAGGAGAGACTATGTAGTTTAGGGATGTACACACTGGAGTTTAGAAGATTGAGAGGGGATCTCATAGAAGTGTATAAAATTCTGACAGGTCTAGACAGACTAGATGCAGAAGGAATGTTTCCCTTGGCGGGTGAGAACAGAACTAGAGGACATAATTTAAGGATAAGGGCTAAACCATTTAGGACAGAAATGAGGGGGAATTTCTTCACTCAGAGGGTGGTGAACCTGTGGAACTCATTGCCACAGAGGGCAGTGTACGCCAGCTCATTAAATATATTTAAGAGGGAATTAGATATATTTCTACAGGCAAAAGGGGTTAAGGGTTACGGAGAGAAGGCGGGGACGGGATACTGAATTGGAGGATAAGCCATGATCTCATTAAATGGCGGAGCAGGCTCGAAGGGCCGGATGGCCTACTCCTGCTCCTATCTTCTATGTATCTATGTATCTATGTAATCCTCAGCAACAAACACAGAGCATCAATCCAGCACACACTGTACCAATCCTCAGCAATAAACCCTCAGCATCAATCCAGCACACACTGGACCAATCCTCAGCAATAAACCCTCAGCATCAATCCAGCACATGGTACCAATCCTCAGCAATAAACCCTCAGCATCAATCCAGCACACACTGGACCACTCCTCAGCAATAAACCCTCAGCATCAATCCAGCACACTGTACCAATCCTCAGCAATAAACCCTCAGCATCAATCCCGCACACACTGTACCAATCCTCAGCAATAAGCCACAGCATCAATCCAGCACACTCTACCAATCCTCAGCAACAAACCCACAGCATCAATCCAGCACACACTGTACCAATCCTCAGCAATAAACCCTCAGCATCAATCCATCACACACTGAACCAGACCTCAGCAATAAACCCTTAGCATCAATCCAGCACACACTGTACCAATCCTCAGCAATAAACCCTCAGCATCAATCCAGCACACACTGTACAAATCTTCAGCAATAAACCCTCAGCATCAATCCAGCACACACGCTACCAATCCTCAGCAATAAACCCTCAGCATCCATCCAGAACACACTGTACCAATCCTCAGCAATAAACCCTCAGCATCAATCCAGCACACACTGTACCAATCCTCAGCAATAAACCCACAGCATCAATCCAGCACACACTGTACCAATCCTCAGCAATAAACCCTCAGCATCAATCCAGCACACAATGTACCAATCCTCAGCAATAAACCCTCAGCATCAATCCAGCACACAATGTACCAATCCTCAGCAATAAACCCACAGCATCAATCCAGCACACACTGTACCAATCCTCAGCAATAAACCCACAGCATCAATCCAGCACACACTGTACCAATCCTCAGCAATAAACCCTCAGCATCAATCCAGCACACAATGTACCAATCCTCAGCAATAAACCCTCAGCATCAATCCAGCACACACTGTACCAATCCTCAGCAACAAACACAGAGCATCAATCCAGCACACACTGTACCAATCCTCAGCAATAAACCCTCAGCATCAATCCAGCACACACTGTACCAATCCTCAGCAATAAACCCTCAGCATCAATCCAGCACTCTGTACCAATCCTCAGCAATAAACCCTCAGCATCAATCCAGCACACACTGTACCAATCCTCAGCAATAAACCCTCAGCATCAATCCAGCACACACTGTACCAATCCTCAGCAATAAACCCTTTAGCATCAATCAAGAACACACTGTACCAATCCTCAGCAACAAACCTTCAGCATCAATCCAGCACACACTGTACCAATCCTCAGCAATAAACCCTCAGCATCAATCCAGCACACACTGTACCAATCCTCAGCAATAAACCCTCAGCATCAATCCAGCACACACTGTACCAATCCTCAGCAATAAACCCACAGAATCAATCCAGCACACACTGCACCAATCCTCAGCAATAAACCCTCAGCATCAATCCAGCACACTGTACCTATCCTCAGCAATAAACCCTCAGCATCAATCCAGCACACACTCTACCAATCCTCAGCAATAAACCCTCAGCATCAATCCAGAACACACTGTACCAATTCTCAGCAATAAACCAACAGCATCAATCCAGCACACACTGTACCAATCCTCAGCAATAGACCCTCAGCATCAATCCAGCACACACTGTACCAATCCTCAGCAACAAACCTTCAGCATCAATGCAGCACACACTGTACCAATCCTCAGCAATAAACCAGCAGCATCAATCCAGAACACACTGTACCAATCCTCAGCAACAAACCTTCAGCATCAATCCAGCACACACTGTACCAATCCTCAGCAATAAACCCATAGCATCAATCCAGCACACACTGTACCAATCCTCAGCAAAAAACCCTCAGCATCAATCCAGCACACACTGTACAAATCTTCAGCAATAAACCCCCAGCATCAATCCAGCACACAGGCTACCAATCCTCAGCAATAAACCCTCAGCATCAATCCAGAACACATTGTACCAATTCTCAGCAATAAACCCACAGCATCAATCCAGCACACACCGTACCAATCCTCAGCAATAAACCCTCAGCATCAATCCAGCACACACTGTACCAATGCTCAGCAATAAACCCTCAGCATCAATCCAGCACACACTGTACCAATCCTCAGCAATAAACCCTCAGCATCAATCCAGCACACACTGCACCAATCCTCAGCAATAAACCCACAGCATCAATCCAGCACACTGTACCAATCCTCAGCAATAAACCCTCAGCATCAATCCAGCACACACTGTACCAATCCTCAGCAATAAACCCTCAGCATCAATCCAGCACACACTGCACCAATCCTCAGCAAAAAAGCCTCAGCATCAATCCAGCACACACTGTACCAATCCTCAGCAATAAACCCACAGCATCAATCCAGCACACTGTATCAATCTTCAGCAATAAACCCTCAGCAATAATCCAGCACACACTACACCAATCCTCAGCAATATACCCTCAGCATCAATCCAGAACACACTGTACCAATCCTCAGCAATAAACCCTCAGCATCAATCCAGCACACTGTACCAATCCTCAGCAATAAACCCTCAGCATCAATCCAGCACACACTGTACCAATCCTCAGCAATAAACCCTCAGCATCAATCCAGCACACACTGTACAAATCTTCAGCAATAAACCCACAGCATCAATCCAGCACACACCGTACCAATCCTCAGCAATAAACCCTCAGCATCAATCCAGCACACACTGTACCAATCCTCAGCAATAAACCCTCAGCATCAATCCAGCACACACCGTACCAATCCTCAGCAATAAACCCACAGCATCAATCCAGCACACACTGTACCAATCCTCAGCAATAAACCCACAGCATCAATCCAGCACACACTGTACCAATCCTCAGCAATAAACCCTCAGCATCAATCTAGCACACACTGTACCAATCCTCAGCAATAAACCCACAGCATCAATCCAGCACACACTGTACCAATGCTCAGCAATAAACCCACAGCATCAATCCAGCACACACTGTACCAATCCTCAGCAATAAACCCTCAGCATCAATCCAGCACACACTGTACCAATCCTCAGCAATAAACCCACGATTCTGAGAGGGTTGTGGATAACACATTTAGTGAGTTGGTCACACCGCAGGTTAAGGCCAGCGTAGATAGTACATGGGTGACCAAAAGGCAGAGCAAGGGCAGGAAGGTAGTGCAGAAATCCCCTGGGGTTGTCTCCCTTAGCAACAGGTTCACCGCCTTAGGTGCTGTTGTCGGGGGGGATGACTCATCGGGGGAAGGCACCAGCAGCCAGGCTCATGGCACCATGACTGGCTCTGTTGCAAAGAAGGGAGGGAAAAAGAGTGGCAGGGCTATAGTAATAGGGGATTCGATTGTAAGGGGAATAGATAGGGGTTTCTGTGGTCGCGACCGAGACTCCAGGATGGTATGTTGCCTCCCTGGTGCAAGGGTCAAGGATGTCTCGGCGCGGGTGCAGAACATTCTGGAGGGGGAGGGGGAACAGCCAGTTGTCGTGATACATGTTGGTACCAACGACGTAGCTAAAAAAAGGGAAGAGGTCCTACAAGTAGAATTTAGGGAGTTAGGAGCCAAGCTAAAAAGTAGGACCTCGAAGGTAGTAATCTCTGGATTATTACTACCAGTGCCACGTGCTAGTAAGAGTACAGAGAACAGGATAGTTAGGCTAAATACGTGGCTTGAGCAGTGGTGTAAGAGGGAGGGTTTTAAATTTTTGAGGCATTGGAACCAGTTTTGTGGTAGGTGTGACCTATACAAAAGGGACGGTCTACACCTGTGCAAAGATGGAACTGATGTTCTCGGGGTAATTTTTGATAAAGCAGTTCGGGAGCATTTAAACTAGTATGGCAGGGGGCTAGAAACCTATGTAGTGAAATAGAGGAAAGTGAAAGGCAGACAGAAATAAATGGTAAAAGGGTGAGGAACAAAAAACAAAGGGCCAAACTAATTCATAAAAAATGTGAGCATAAAAAAAGCCTGAGGGTTTTATACCTTAATGCGAGAAGCATCAGGAACAAGGTAGATGAATTAGCTGTGGAAATAGAGGTTAATAATTATGATCTAATTGGGATTACGGAAACATGGTTGCAGGGTGAGCAGGGCTGGGAGCTTAACATACAGGGGTATTCAGTATTTAGGAAGGATCGACAAAAAAGAAAGGGAGGAGGGGTAGCATTGCTGGTAAAAGAGGGGATAAATGCAATTGAAAGGAAGGATATTAACTCAGTTAATACAGAATCTATATGGGTGGAGCTAAGAAATAGCGAGGGGCGAAAAACATTAATAGGAGTGGTATATAGGCCTCCAAATAGTAAAATAGAGGTTGGGGAGGGCATCACGAGGGAAATTAGAGAAGCGTGCAATAAGAGCACAGCTGTCATCATAGGTGACTTTAACTTACATATAGATTGGACTAGCCTAATCAGTAAAAATAATGAGGAGGAGGAATTCCTTGAGTGTTTAAGGGATGGTTATCTGGATCAATATGTCGAGGAACCAACTCGGGAACAGGTTATATTGGACTGGGTACTGTGCAATGAGAAGGGACTAATTAGTAATCTTGTTGTACGGGGACCCTTGGGTCAGAGCGATCATAACATGATAGAAACATAGAAACATAGAAACATTCGAAATGGAGAGCGAAGAAATTGACTCAGAGACTAAGGTCCTGAATTTAAACAAGGGGAATTATGATGCCATTAGACGGGAACTGAGTAGGTCTGATTGGACAACGTTCCTGGGAGGACTGGAGGTAGATAAACAATGGCAAGCATTTAAAGATAGAATGACAAAATTGCAAAAATTGTTTATACCAATCTGGCATAAAAGGAAATCTAAAAAGGTGACTCAACCGTGGATAACAGGGGAAATTAGAGACAGCATAAAATCCAAAGATAGGGCGTATAAAATAGCCAAAAAAAGCGCCAGAGCGGAAGATTGGGAACAGTTTAAGATAGAGCAAAGGAGGACAAAGGGCTTAATCAAGAGGGGCAAAATAGCTTACGAAAGCAAGCTGGCGGAAAATATAAAAACTAACTCCAAAAGCTTTTATAAGTATATCAAGAGGAAAAGACTGGTGAAAACCAAAGTTGGTCCATTGCAGTCAGATACGGGGGAATATATAACGGGAAATAAGGAAATGGCAGACCAACTAAATGCATACTTTGGGTCAGTCTTTACGAAGGAAGACACAAAAAACCTCCCTGGGATATCGGGAAAAATAGGGACATTGGCAAAGGAGGAACTGACGCAAATCAATATCTCTAAGGATATGGTGTTAAGGAAGCTAAAGGGATTGAAGGCGGACAAATCCCCAGGGCCTGATAACATGCATCCTAGGGTACTGAAGGAGGTGGCCCTAGAGATAGCGGATGCACTAAGTATGATTTTTCAGAATTCATTAGACTCGGGAACAGTGCCCATGGATTGGAGGGTAGCTAACGTTACCCCACTATTCAAAAAGGGGGGTAGGGAAAAAGCAGGTAATTACAGACCTGTAAGCCTTACATCAGTTGTGGGCAAAATGCTGGAGTCCATCATTAAGGATGAAATAGCGGAGCACTTAGCAAATGGGGACAGGATAGGACAGAGTCAACATGGATTTACAAAGGGTAAATCGTGCTTGACTAATCTATTGGAATTTTTTGAGGGAGTAACTGGTAAAATAGATGGGGGAGAGCCAGTAGATGTGGTGTACCTGGACTTCCAAAAGGCCTTCGACAAGGTCCCACATAAAAGATTAGCATGGAAAATTGAAGCTCATGGGATAAAGGGGAAAGTATTGACGTGGATAGAGAACTGGCTGTCAGATAGAAAACAGAGAGTTGGAATAAACGGCTCATTTTCTGAATGGCAGGCAGTAACAAGTGGGGTACCACAGGGATCTGTCCTGGGTCCCCAGCTGTTCACAATTTACATTAATGACCTGGATCAGGGAGTCGGATGCAGCATTTCCAAATTTGCAGACGACACTAAACTAGGAGGGGGGGTGGGCTCAGAGGAGGAGACCAGGAAGCTCCAGAGCGATTTGGACAGACTGGGTGATTGGGCGGATAAATGGCAGATGCACTATAATGTGGACAAGTGCGAAGTTATCCACCTTGGGTGCAGGAACGGGAGGGCAAATTATTATTTAAATGGCAATAAATTGGGAGAGGGGGAAGTACAGAGAGACCTGGGTGTTCTTGTACACCAGTCGCTGAAGGCGAGCATGCAGGTGCAACAGGCAGTCAAGAAGGCAAACGGTATGCTGGCCTTCATAGCAAAAGGGTTGGAATACAGGAACAGGGATACCTTGCTGCAGCTGTACAGGGCACTGGTGAGACCACACCTCGAGTACTGTGTACAGTTTTGGTCGCCTCATCTGAGGAAAGATGTTCTTGCCATGGAGGGGGTGCAGCGGCGATTCACCAGGCTGATACCAGGAATGGCGGGATTGACCTATGAGGAGAGACTATGTAGTTTAGGGATGTACACACTGGAGTTTAGAAGATTGAGAGGGGATCTCATAGAAGTGTATAAAATTCTGACAGGTCTAGACAGACTAGATGCAGAAGGAATGTTTCCCTTGGCGGGTGAGAACAGAACTAGAGGACATAATTTAAGGATAAGGGCTAAACCATTTAGGACAGAAATGAGGGGGAATTTCTTCACTCAGAGGGTGGTGAACCTGTGGAACTCATTGCCACAGAGGGCAGTGTACGCCAGCTCATTAAATATATTTAAGAGGGAATTAGATAAATTTCTACAGGCAAAAGGGGTTAAGGGTTACGGAGAGAAGGCGGGGACGGGATACTGAATTGGAGGATAAGCCATGATCTCATTAAATGGCGGAGCAGGCTCGAAGGGCCGGATGGCCTACTCCTGCTCCTATCTTCTATGTATCTATGTATCTATGTAATCCTCAGCAACAAACACAGAGCATCAATCCAGCACACACTGTACCAATCCTCAGCAATAAACCCTCAGCATCAATCCAGCACACACTGGACCAATCCTCAGCAATAAACCCTCAGCATCAATCCAGCACATGGTACCAATCCTCAGCAATAAACCCTCAGCATCAATCCAGCACACACTGGACCACTCCTCAGCAATAAACCCTCAGCATCAATCCAGCACACTGTACCAATCCTCAGCAATAAACCCTCAGCATCAATCCCGCACACACTGTACCAATCCTCAGCAATAAGCCACAGCATCAATCCAGCACACTCTACCAATCCTCAGCAACAAACCCACAGCATCAATCCAGCACACACTGTACCAATCCTCAGCAATAAACCCTCAGCATCAATCCATCACACACTGAACCAGACCTCAGCAATAAACCCTTAGCATCAATCCAGCACACACTGTACCAATCCTCAGCAATAAACCCTCAGCATCAATCCAGCACACACTGTACAAATCTTCAGCAATAAACCCTCAGCATCAATCCAGCACACACGCTACCAATCCTCAGCAATAAACCCTCAGCATCCATCCAGAACACACTGTACCAATCCTCAGCAATAAACCCTCAGCATCAATCCAGCACACACTGTACCAATCCTCAGCAATAAACCCACAGCATCAATCCAGCACACACTGTACCAATCCTCAGCAATAAACCCTCAGCATCAATCCAGCACACAATGTACCAATCCTCAGCAATAAACCCTCAGCATCAATCCAGCACACAATGTACCAATCCTCAGCAATAAACCCACAGCATCAATCCAGCACACACTGTACCAATCCTCAGCAATAAACCCACAGCATCAATCCAGCACACACTGTACCAATCCTCAGCAATAAACCCTCAGCATCAATCCAGCACACAATGTACCAATCCTCAGCAATAAACCCTCAGCATCAATCCAGCACACAATGTACCAATCCTCAGCAATAAACCCACAGCATCAATCCAGCACACCCTGTACCAATCCTCAGCAACAAACACAGAGCATCAATCCAGCACACACTGTACCAATCCTCAGCAATAAACCCTCAGCATCAATCCAGCACACACTGTACCAATCCTCAGCAATAAACCCTCAGCATCAATCCAGCACTCTGTACCAATCCTCAGCAATAAACCCTCAGCATCAATCCAGCACACACTGTACCAATCCTCAGCAATAAACCCTCAGCATCAATCCAGCACACACTGTACCAATCGTCAGCAATAAACCCACAGCATCAATCCAGCAAACACTGTACCAATCCTCAGCAATAAACCCACAGCATCAATCCAGCACACACTGTACCAATCCTCAGCAATAAGCCACAGCATCAATCCAGCAAACACTGTACCAATCCTCAGCAATAAACCCTCAGCATCAATCCAGCACACACTGTACCAATCCTCAGCAATAAACCCACAGCATCAATCCAGCACACACTGTACCAATCCTCAGCAATAAACCCTCAGCATCAATCCAGCACACACTGTACCAATCCTCAGCAATAAACCCTCAGCATCAATCCAGCACACACTGTACCAATCCTCAGCAATAAACCCACAGCATCAATCCAGCACACACTGTACCAATCCTCAGCAATAAACCCACAGCATCAATCCAGCACACACTGTACCAATCCTCAGCAACAAACACAGAGCATCAATCCAGCACACACTGTACCAATCCTCAGCAATAAACCCTCAGCATCAATCCAGCACACACTGGACCAATCCTCAGCAATAAACCCTCAGCATCAATCCAGCACACTGTACCAATCCTCAGCAATAAACCCTCAGCATCAATCCAGCACACACTGGACCAATCCTCAGCAATAAACCCTCAGCATCAATCCAGCACACACTGGACCACTCCTCAGCAATAAACCCTCAGCATCAATCCAGCACACTGTACCAATCCTCAGCAATAAACCCACAGCAGCAAACCCGCACACACTGTACCAATCCTCAGCAATAAGCCACAGCATCAATCCAGCACACTCTACCAATCCTCAGCAACAAACCCACAGCATCAATCCAGCACACACTGTACCAATCCTCAGCAATAAACCCTCAGCATCAATCCATCACACACTGAACCAGACCTCAGCAATAAACCCTGAGCATCAATCCAGCACACACTGTACCAATCCTCAGCAATAAACCCTCAGCATCAATCCAGCACACACTGTACCAATCCTCAGCAATAAACCCTCAGCATCAATCCAGCACACACTGTACCAATCCTCAGAAATAAACCCTCAGCATCAATCCAGCACACATTGTACCAATCCAGAGCAAATAACCCTCTGCATCAATCCAGCACACACTGTACCAATCCTCAGCAATAAACCCTCAGCATCAATCCCGCACACTGTACCAATCCTCAGCAATAAACCCTCAGCATCAATCCAGCACACTGTACCTATCCTCAGCAATAAACCCTCAGTATCAATCCAGCACACACTCTACCAATCCTCAGCAATAAACCCTCAGCATCAATCCAGAACACACTGTACCAATTCTCAGCAATAAACCAACAGCATCAATCCAGCACACACTGTACCAATCCTCAGCAATAAACCCTCAGCATCAATCCAGCACACACTGTACCAATCCTCAGCAACAAACCTTCAGTATCAATCCAGCACACACTGTACCAATCCTCAGCAATAAACCCACAGCATCAATCCAGCACACACTGTACCAATTCTCAGCAATAAACCAACAGCATCAATCCAGCACACACTGTACCAATCCTCAGCAATAAACCCTCAGCATCAATCCAGCACACACTGTACCAATCCTCAGCAATAAACCCTCAGCATCAATCCAGAACACACTGTACCAATCCTCAGCAACAAACCTTCAGCATCACTCCAGCACACACTGTACCAATCCTCAGCAATAAACCCTCAGCATCAATCCAGCACACACTGTACCAATCCTCAGCAATAAACCCTCAGCATCAATCCAGCACACACTGTACCAATCCTCAGCAATAAAACCTCAGCATCAATCCAGCACACTGTACCAATCCTCAGCAACAAAACCCTCAGCATCAATCCAGCACACACTGCACAAATCTTCAGCAATAAACCCTCAGCATCAATCCAGCACACACTGTACCAATCCTCAGCAATAAACCCACAGCATCAATCCAGCACACACTGTACCAATCCTCAGCAATACACCCACAGCATCAATCCAGCACACACTGTACCAATCCTCAGCAATCAACCCTCAGCATCAATCCAGCACACACGCTACCAACCCTCAGCAATAAACCCTCAGCATCAATCCAGAACACACTGTACCAATTCTCAGCAATAAACCCACAGCATCAATCCAGCGCACACCGTACCAATCCTCAGCAATAAACCCTTAGCATCAATCCAGAACACACTGTACCAATGCTCAGCAATAAACCCTCAGCATCAATCCAGCACACACTGTACCAATCCTCAGCAATAAACCCTCAGCATCAATCCAGAACACACTGCACCAATCCTCAGCAATAAACCCACAGCATCAATCCAGCACACACTGTACCAATCCTCAGCAATAAACCCTCAGCATCAATCCAGCACACACGCGACCAATCCTCAGCAATAAACCCTCAGCATCAATCCAGAACACACTGTACCAATCCTCAGCAATAATCCCACAGCATCAATCCAGCACACACGCGACCAATCCTCAGCAATAAACCCTCAGCATCAATCCAGCACACACTGCACCAATCCTCAGCAATAAACCCTCAGCATCAATCCAGCACACACTGTACCAATCCTCAGCAATAAACCCACAGCATCAATCCAGCACACACTGTACCAATCCTCAGCAATAAACCCTCAGCATCAATCCAGCACACTGTACCAATCCTCAGCAATAAACCCTCAGCATCAATCCAGCACACTGTACCTATCCTCAGCAATAAACCCACAGTATCAATCCAGCATACACTCTACCAATCCTCAGCAATAAACCCTCAGCATCAATCCAGAACACACTGTACCAATTCTCAGCAATAAACCAACAGCATCAATCCAGCACACACTGTACCAATCCTCAGCAATAAACCCTCAGCATCAATCCAGCACACACTGTACCAATCCTCAGCAACAAACCTTCAGTATCAATCCAGCACACACTGTACCAATCCTCAGCAATAAACCCACAGCATCAATCCAGCACACACTGTACCAATTCTCAGCAATAAACCAACAGCATCAATCCAGCACACACTGTACCAATCCTCAGCAATAAACCCACAGCATCAATCCAGCACACACTGTACCAATCCTCAGCAATAAACCCTCAGCATCAATCCAGAACACACTGCACCAATCCTCAGCAATAAACCCACAGCATCAATCCAGCACACACTGTACCAATCCTCAGCAATCAACCCTCAGCATCAATCCAGCACACACGCTACCAATCCTCAGCAATAAACCCTCAGCATCAATCCAGAACACACTGTACCAATTCTCAGCAATAAACCCACAGCATCAATCCAGCACACACCGTACCAATCCTCAGCAATAAACCCTTAGCATCAATCCAGAACACACTGTACTAATGCTCAGCAATAAACCCTCAGCATCAATCCAGCACACACTGTACCAATCCTCAGCAATAAACCCTCAGCATCAATCCAGCACACACTGCACCAATCCTCAGCAATAAACCCTCAGCATCAATCCAGCACACACTGTACCAATCCTCAGCAATAAACCCACAGCATCAATCCAGCACACACTGTACCAATCCTCAGTAATGAACCCACAGCATCAATCCAGCATACACTGTACCAATCCTCAGCAATAAACCCTCAGCAACAATCCAGCACACACTGTACCAATCCTCAGCAATAAAACTTCAGCATCAATCCAGCACACACTGTACCAATCCTCAGTAATAAACCCACAGCGTCAAACCAGCACACTTTACCAATCCTCAGCAATAAACCCTCAGCATCAATCCAGCACACACTGTACCAATCCTCAGCAATAAAACTTCAGCATCAATCCAGCACACACTGTACCAATCCTCAGCAATAAAACCACGGCATCAATACAGCATACATTGTACCAATCCTCAGCAATAAACCCTCAGCATCAATCCAGCACACACTGTACCAATACTCAGCAATAAACCCTCAGCATCAATCAAGCACACACTGTACCAATCCTCAGCAAAATAACTTCAGCATCAATCCAGCACACACTGTACCAATCCTCAGCAACAAACCTTCAGCATCACTCCAGCACACACTGTACCAATCCTCAGCAATAAACCCTCAGCATCAATCCAGCACACACTGTACCAATCCTCAGCATAAACCCTCAGCATCAATCCAGCACACACGCAACCAATCCTCAGCAATAAACCCTCAGCATCAATCCAGAACACACTGTACCAATTCTCAGCAATAAACCCACAGCATCAATCCAGCACACACTGTACCAATCCTCAGCAATAAACCCTCAGCATCAATCCAGCACACACTGTACCAATGCTCAGCAATGAACCCTCAGCATCAATCCAGCACACACTGTACCAATCATCAGCAATAAACCCTCAGCATCAATCCAGCACACACTGCACCAATCCTCAGCAAAAAACCCTCAGCATTAATCCAGCACACACTGTACCAATCCTCAGCAATAAACCCACAGCATCAATCCAGCACACTGTACCAATCCTCAGCAATAAACCCTCAGCAACAATCCAGCACACACTCTACCAATCCTCAGCAATATACCCTCAGCATCAATCAAGAACACACTGTACCAATCCTCAGCAATAAACCCTCAGCATCAATCCAGCACACACTGCACCAATCCTCAGCAATAAACCCTCAGCATCAATCCAGCACACACTGTACCAATCCTCAGCAATAAACCCACAGCATCAATCCAGCACACAATGTACCAATCCTCAGCAAAAAACCCTCAGCATCAATCCAGCACACACTGTACCAATCCTCAGCAATAAACCCTCAGCATCAATCCAGCACACTGTACCAATCCTCAGCAATAAACCCTCAGCATCAATCCAGCACACTGTACCTATCCTCAGCAATAAACCCTCAGTATCAATCCAGCATACACTCTACCAATCCTCAGCAATAAACCCTCAGCATCAATCCAGAACACACTGTACCAATTCTCAGCAATAAACCAACAGCATCAATCCAGCACACACTGTACCAATCCTCAGCAATAAACCCTCAGCATCAATCCAGCACACACTGTACCAATCCTCAGCAACAAACCTTCAGTATCAATCCAGCACACACTGTACCAATCCTCAGCAATAAACCCACAGCATCAATCCAGCACACACTGTACCAATTCTCAGCAATAAACCAACAGCATCAATCCAGCACACACTGTACCAATCCTCAGCAATAAACCCTCAGCATCAATCCAGCACACACTGTACCAATCCTCAGCAATAAACCCTCAGCATCAATCCAGAACACACTGTACCAATCCTCAGCAACAAACATTCAGCATCACTCCAGCACACACTGTACCAATCCTCAGCAATAAACCCTCAGCATCAATCCAGCACACACTGTACCAATCCTCAGCAATAAACCCTCAGCATCAATCCAGCACACACTGTACCAATCCTCAGCAATAAACCCTCAGCATCAATCCAGCACACTCTACCAATCCTCAGCAATAAACCCTCAGCATCAATCCAGCACACACTGTACAAATCTTCAGCAATATACCCACAGCATCAATCCAGCACACACGCGACCAATCCTCAGCAATAAACCCTCAGCATCAATCCAGAACACACTGCACCAATCCTCAGCAATAAACCCACAGCATCAATCCAGCACACACTGTACCAATCCTCAGCAATAAATCCTCAGCATCAATCCAGAACACACTGCACCAATCCTCAGCAATCAACCCTCAGCATAAATCCAGCACACACTGTACCAATTCTCAGCAATAAACCCACAGCATCAATCCAGCACACACCGTACCAATCCTCAGCAATAAACCCTTAGCATCAATCCAGAACACACTGTACCAATGCTCAGCAATAAACCCTCAGCATCAATCCAGCACACACTGTACCAATCCTCAGCAATAAACCCTCAGCATCAATCCAGAACACACTGCACCAATCCTCAGCAATAAACCCACAGCATCAATCCAGCACACACTGTACCATTCCTCAGCAATAAACCCTCAGCATCAATCCAGCACACACGCGACCAATCCTCAGCAATAAACCCTCAGCATCAATCCAGAACACACTGCACCAATCCTCAGCAATAAACCCTCAGCATCAATCCAGCACACACTGTACCAATCCTCAGCAACAAACCATCAGTATCAATCCAGCACACACTGTACCAATCCTCAGCAATAAACCCACAGCATCAATCCAGCACACACTGTACCAATTCTCAGCAATAAACCAACAGCATCAATCCAGCACACACTGTACCAATCCTCAGCAATAAACCCTCAGCATCAATCCAGCACACACTGTACCAATCCTCAGCAATAAACCCTCAGCATCAATCCAGCACACACTGTACCAATCCTCAGCAATAAACCCTCAGCATCAATCCAGCACACACTGTACCAATCCTCAGCAATAAACCCTCAGCATCAATCCAGCACACTGTACCAATCCTCAGCAATAAACCCTCAGCATCAATCCAGCACACACTGTACAAATCTTCAGCAATAAACCCTCAGCATCAATCCAGCACACACGCGACCAATCCTCAGCAATAAACCCTCAGCATCAATCCAGAACACACTGCACCAATCCTCAGCAATAAACCCACAGCATCAATCCAGCACACACTGTACCAATCCTCAGCAATAAACCCTCAGCATCAATCCAGAACACACTGCACCAATCCTCAGCAATCAACCCTCAGCATCAATCCAGCACACACTGTACCAATCCTCAGCAATAAACCCTCAGCATCAATCCAGAACACACTGTACCAATTCTCAGCAATAAACCCACAGCATCAATCCAGCACACACCGTACCAATCCTCAGCAATAAACCCTTAGCATCAATCCAGAATACACTGTACTAATGCTCAGCAATAAACCCTCAGCATCAATCCAGCACACACTGTACCAATCCTCAGCAATAAACCCTCAGCATCAATCCAGCACACACTGCACCAATCCTCAGCAATAAACCCTCAGCATTAGTCCAGCACACACTGTACCAATCCTCAGCAATAAACCCTCAGCATCAATCCAGCACACACTGTACCAATCCTCAGCAATAAACCCACAGCATCAATCCAGCACACACTGTACCAATCCTCAGTAATAAACCCACAGCATCAATCCAGCACACACTGTACCAATCCTCAGCAATAAACCCTCAGCAACAATCCAGCACACACTGCACCAATCCTCAGCAATAAAACTTCAGCATCAATCCAGCACACACTGTACCAATCCTCAGTAATAAACCCACAGCGTCAAACCAGCACACTTTACCAATCCTCAGCAATAAACCCTCAGCATCAATCCAGCACACACTGTACCAATCCTCAGCAATAAAACTTCAGCATCAATCCAGCACACACTGTACCAATCCTCAGCAATAAAACCACGGCATCAATACAGCATACATTGTACCAATCCTCAGCAATAAACCCTCAGCATCAATCCAGCACACACTGTACCAATACTCAGCAATAAACCCTCAGCATCAATCAAGCACACACTGTACCAATCCTCAGCAAAATAACTTCAGCATCAATCCAGCACACACTGTACCAATCCTCAGCAACAAACCTTCCGCATCACTCCAGCACACACTGTACCAATCCTCAGCAATAAACCCTCAGCATCAATCCAGCACACACTGTACCAATCCTCAGCATAAACCCTCAGCATCAATCCAGCACACACGCAACCAATCCTCAGCAATAAACCCTCAGCATCAATCCAGAACACACTGTACCAATTCTCAGCAATAAACACACAGCATCAATCCAGCACACACTGTACCAATCCTCAGCAATAAACCCTCAGCATCAATCCAGCACACACTGTACCAATGCTCAGCAATGAACCCTCAGCATCAATCCAGCACACACTGTACCAATCATCAGCAATAAACCCTCAGCATCAATCCAGCACACACTGCACCAATCCTCAGCAAAAAACCCTCAGCATCAATCCAGCACACACTGTACCAATCCTCAGCAATAAACCCACAGCATCAATCCAGCACACTGTACCAATCCTCAGCAATAAACCCTCAGCAACAACCCAGCACACACTCTACCAATCCTCAGCAATATACCCTCAGCATCAATCAAGAACACACTGTACCAATCCTCAGCAATAAACCCTCAGCATCAATCCAGCACACACTGCACCAATCCTCAGCAATAAACCCTCAGCATCAATCCAGCACACACTGTACCAATCCTCAGCAATAAACCCACAGCATCAATCCAGCACACAATGTACCAATCCTCAGCAAAAAACCCTCAGCATCAATCCAGCACACACTGTACCAATCCTCAGCAATAAACCCTCAGCATCAATCCAGCACACTGTACCAATCCTCAGCAATAAACCCTCAGCTTCAATCCAGCACACTGTACCTATCCTCAGCAATAAACCCTCAGTTTCAATCCAGCATACACTCTACCAATCCTCAGCAATAAACCCTCAGCATCAATCCAGAACACACTGTACCAATTCTCAGCAATAAACCAACAGCATCAATCCAGCACACACTGTACCAATCCTCAGCAATAAACCCTCAGCATCAATCCAGCACACACTGTACCAATCCTCAGCAACAAACCTTCAGTATCAATCCAGCACACACTGTACCAATCCTCAGCAATAAACCCACAGCATCAATCCAGCACACACTGTACCAATTCTCAGCAATAAACCAACAGCATCAATCCAGCACACACTGTACCAATCCTCAGCAATAAACCCTCAGCATCAATCCAGCACACACTGTACCAATCCTCAGCAATAAACCCTCAGCATCAATCCAGAACACACTGTACCAATCCTCAGCAACAAACCTTCAGCATCACTCCAGCACACACTGTACCAATCCTCAGCAATAAACCCTCAGCATCAATCCAGCACACACTGTACCAATCCTCAGCAATAAACCCTCAGCATCAATCCAGCACACACTGTACCAATCCTCAGCAATAAACCCTCAGCATCAATCCAGCACACTCTACCAATCCTCAGCAATAAACCCTCAGCATCAATCCAGCACACACTGTACAAATCTTCAGCAATAAACCCACAGCATCAATCCAGCACACACGCGACCAATCCTCAGCAATAAACCCTCAGCATCAATCCAGAACACACTGCACCAATCCTCAGCAATAAACCCACAGCATCAATCCAGCACACACTGTACCAATCCTCAGCAATAAACCCTCAGCATCAATCCAGAACACACTGCACCAATCCTCAGCAATCAACCCTCAGCATAAATCCAGCACACACTGTACCAATTCTCAGCAATAAACCCACAGCATCAATCCAGCACACACCGTACCAATCCTCAGCAATAAACCCTTAGCATCAATCCAGAACACACTGTACCAATGCTCAGCAATAAACCCTCAGCATCAATCCAGCACACACTGTAGCAATCCTCAGCAATAAACCCTCAGCATCAATCCAGAACACACTGCACCAATCCTCAGCAATAAACCCTCAGCATCAATCCAGAACACACTGCACCAATCCTCAGCAATAAACCCTCAGCATCAATCCAGCACACACTGTACCAATCCTCAGCAATAAACCCTCAGCATCAATCCAGCACACACTGTACCAATCCTCAGCAAAAAACCCTCAGCATCAATCCAGCACACACTGTACCAATCCTCAGCAATAAACCCACAGCATCAATCCAGCACACTGTACCAATCCTCAGCAATAAACCCTCAGCAACAATCCAGCACACACTCTACCAATCCTCAGCAATAAACCCTCAGCATCAATCCAGACACACTGTACCAATCCTCAGCAATAAACCCTCAGCATCAATCCAGCACACACTGTACCAATCCTCAGCAATAAACCCTCAGCATCAATCCAGCACACACTGTACCAATCCTCAGCAATAAACCCACAGCATCAATCCAGCACACACTGTACCAATCCTCAGCAAAAAACCCTCAGCATCAATCCAGCACACACTGTACCAATCCTCAGCAATAAACCCTCAGCATCAATCCAGCACACACTGTACCAATCCTCAGCAATAAACCCTCAGCATCAATCCAGCACACACTGTACCAATCCTCAGCAATAAACCCTCAGCATCAATCCAGCACACACTGTACCAATCCTCAGCAATAAACCCTCAGCATCAATCCAGCACACACTGTACCAATCTCAGCAATAAACCCTCAGCATCAATCCAGCACACACTGTACCAATCCTCAGCATAAACCCTCAGCATCAATCCAGCACACACTGTACCAATCCTCAGCAATAAACCCTCAGTATCAATCCAGCACACACTGTACCAATCCTCAGCAATAAACCCTCAGCATCAATCCAGCACACACTGTACCAATCTCAGCAATAAACCAACAGCATCAATCAGCACACACTGTACCAATCCTCAGCAATAAACCCTCAGCATCAATCAGCACACACTGTACCAATCTCAGCAATAAACCTCAGTATCAATCCAGCACACACTGTACCAATCTCAGCAATAAACCCACAGCATCAATCCAGCACACACTGTACCAATCCTCTGCAATAAACCCTCAGCATCAATCCAGCACACACTGTACCAATCCTCAGCAATAAACCCTCAGCATCAATCCAGCACACACTGTACCAATCCTCAGCAATAAACCCTCAGCATCAATCCAGCACACACTGTACCAATCCTCAGCAATAAACCCTCAGCATCAATCCAGCACTACACTGAACCATCCTCAGCAATAAACCCTCAGCATCAATCAGCACACACTGTACCAATCCTCAGCAATAAACACTCAGCATCAATCCAGCACACTGTACCAATCCTCAGTTACCCATACCAGCAATACACCTCAGCATCAACCCAGCGTCATCCAGCACTCTTACAAATCTCAGCAATAAACCCTCAGCATCAATCCAGCACACACTGTACCATCCTCAGCAATAAACCCTCAGCATCAATCCAGAACACACTGTACCAATCCTCAGCAATAAACCCACAGCATCAATCCAGCACACACTGTACCAATCCTCAGCAATAAACCCTCAGCATCAATCCAGCACACACTGTACCAATCTCAGCAATAAACCCTCAGCATCAATCCAGCACACACTGCTACCAATCCTCAGCAATAAACCCTCAGCATCAATCCAGCACACACTGTACCAATTCTCAGCAATAAACCCACAGCATCAATCCAGCACACACCTGTACCAATCCTCAGCAATAAACCCTCAGCATCAATCCAGAACACACTGTACCAATCTCAGCAATAAACCCTCAGCATCAATCCAGCACACACTGTACCAATCCTCAGCAATAAACCCTCAGCATCAAATCCAGCACACACTGTACCAATCCTCAGCAATAAACCCTCAGCATCAATCCAGCACACACTGTACCAATCCTCAGCAATAAACCCTCAGCATCAATCCAGCACACACTGCACCAATCCTCAGCAATAAACCTCAGCATCAATCCAGCACACACTGTACCAATCCTCAGTAATAAACCCTCAGCATCAATCCAGCACACACTGTACCAATCCTCAGCAATAAACCACAGCATCAATCCAGCACACACTGTACCAATCCTCAGCAATAAACCCTCAGCATCAATCCAGCACACACTGCTACCAATCCTCAGCAATAAACCCTCAGCATCAATCCAGCACACACTGTACCAATCCTCAGCAATAAACCCTCAGCATCAATCCAGCACACACTGTACCAATTCTCAGCAATAAACCCTCAGCATCAATCCAGCACACACCGTACCAATCCTCAGCATAAACCCTCAGCATCAATCCAGAACACACTGTACCAATCTCAGCAATAAACCCTCAGCATCAATCCAGCACACACTGTACCAATCCTCAGCAATAAACCCTCAGCATCAATCCAGCACACACTGTACCAATCCTCAGCAATAAACCTCAGCATCAATCCAGCACACACTGTACCAATCCTCAGCAATAACCCTCAGCATCAATCCAGCACACACTGTACCAATTCCTCAGCAATAAACCCTCAGCAACAATCCAGCACACACTGTACCAATCCTCAGCAATAAACCACAGCATCAATCCAGCACACTGTACCAATCCTCAGCAATAAACCCTCAGCATCAATCCAGCACACTGTAACCAATCCTCAGCAATAAACCCTCAGCATCAATCCAGCACACACCGTACCAATCCTCAGCAATAAACCCTCAGCATCAATCCAGCACACACTGTACCAATCTCAGCAATAAACCCTCAGCATCAATCCAGCACACACGCTACCAATCCTCAGCAATAAAACCCTCAGGCATCAATCCAGCACACACTGTACCAATCCTCAGCAATAAACCCACAGCATCAATCCAGCACCACACCTGTACCAATCCTCAGCAATAAACCCACAGCATAATCCAGCACACACTGTACCAATCCTCAGCAAAAAACCCTCAGCATCAATCCAGCACACACTGTACCATTCCTCAGCAATAAACCCACAGCATCATCCAGCACACACTGTACCAATCCTCAGCAATAAACCCTCAGCATCAATCCAGCACACACTGTACCAATCCTCAGCAATAAACCCACAGCATCAATCCAGCACACACTGTACCAATCCTCAGCAATAAACCCTCAGCATCAATCCAGCACACTGTACATATCCTCAGCAATAAACCCACAGCATCAATCCAGCACACACCTGTACCAATCCTCAGCAATAAACCCTCAGCATCATCCAGCACACACTGTACCAATCCTCAGCAATAAAACCCTCAGCATCAATCCAGCACACACTGTACCAATCCTCAGCATATACCCTCAGCATCAATCCAGCACACACTGTACCAATCCTCAGCAATAAACCCTCAGCATCAATCCAGCACCACTGTACCAATCCTCAGCAATAAACCTCAGCATCAATCCAGCACACTCTGTACCAATCCTCAGCATAAAACCACGGCATCAATACAGCACACACTGTACCAATCCTCAGCAATAAACCCTCAGCATCAATCCAGCACACACTGTACCAATCCTCAGCAATAACCCTCAGCATCAATCCAGCACACACTGTACCAATCCTCAGCAATAAACCCACAGCATCAATCCAGCACACACTGTACCAATCCTCAGCAATAACCCACAGCATCAATCCAGCACACACTGTACCAATCCTCAGCAATAAACCCTCAGCATCAATCCAGCACACACTGTACCAATCCTCAGCAATAAACCCTGCAGCATCAATCCAGCACACACTGTACCAATCCTCAGCAATAACCCTCAGCATCAATCCAGCACACACTGTACCAATCCTCAGCAATAACCCTCAGCATCAATCCAGCACACACTGTACCAATCCTCAGCAATAAACCCTCAGCATCAATCCAGCACACACTGTACCAATCCTCAGCAATAAACCCTCAGCATCAATCCAGCACACTGTACCAATCCTCAGCAATAAACCCTCAGCATCAATCCAGCACACTGAACCAATCCTCAGCAATAAACCCTCAGCATCAATCCAGCACACCTGTACCATCCTCAGCAATAAACCCTCAGCATCAATCCAGCAACACATTGTACCAATCCTCAGCAATAAACCCTCAGCATCAATCCAGCACACACCTGTACCAATACACAGCAATAAACCCCAACAGATCAATCCAGCAACACACTGTACCAATCCTCAGCAATAAACCCTCAGCATCAATCCAGCACACACTGTACCAATCCTCAGCAATAAACCCTCAGCATCAATCCAGCACACACTGTACCAATCCTCAGCAATAAACCCACAGCATCAATCCAGCACACACTGTACCAATCCTCAGCAATAAACCCACAGCATCAATCCAGCACACACTGTGTACCAATCCTCAGCAATAAACCCTCAGCATCAATCCAGCACACACTGTACCAATCCTCAGCAATAAACCCTCAGCATCAATCCAGCACACTGTACCAATCCTCAGCAATAAACCCTCAGCATCAATCCAGCACACACTGTACCAATCCTCAGCAATAAACCCAGCATCAATCCAGCACACTGTACCAATCCTCAGCAATAAACCCTCAGCATCAATCCAGCACACACTGTACCAATCCTCAGCAATAAACCCTCAGCATCAATCCAGCACACACTGTACCAATCCTCAGCAATAAACCCTCAGCATCAATCCAGCACACACTGTACCAATCCTCAGCAATAAACCCTCAGCATCAATCCAGCACACACTGTACCAATCCTCAGCAATAAACCCTCAGCATCAATCCAGCACACACTTTACCAATCCTCAGCAATAAACCCTCAGCATCAATCCAGCACACACTGTACCAATCCTCAGCAATATACCCTCAGCATCAATCCAGCACACACTGTACAATCCTCAGCAATAAACCACAGCATCAATCCAGCACACACTGTACCAATCCTCAGCAATAAACCCTCAGCATCAATCCAGCACACACTGTACCAATCCTCAGCAATAAACCCTCAGCATCAATCCAGCACACACTGTACCAATCCTCAGCAATAAACCCACAGCATCAATCCAGCACACACTGTACCAATCCTCAGCAATAAACCCTCAGCATCAATCCAGCACACACTGTACCAATCCTCAGCAATAAACCCTCAGCATCAATCCAGCACACACTGTACCAATTCTCAGCAATAAACCCACAGCATCAATCCAGCACACACTGTACCAATCCTCAGCAATAAACCCTCAGCATCAATCCAGCACACACTGTACCAATCCTCAGCAAACAACCCTCAGCATCAATCCAGCACACACTGTACCAATCCTCAGCAATAAACCTCAGCATCAATCCAGCACACACTGTACCAATCCTCAGCAATAAACCCACAGCATCAATCCAGCACACTCTGTACCAATCCTCAGCAATAAACCCTCAGCATCAATCCAGCACACACTGTACCAATCCTCAGCAATAAACCTCAGCATCAATCCAGCACACACTGTACCAATCCTCAGCAATAAACCCACAGCATCAATCAGCACACACTGTACCAATCCTCAGCAATAAACCCTCAGCATCAATCCAGCACACACTGTACCAATCCTCAGCAATAAACCCACAGCATCAATCCAGCACACACTGTACCAATCCTCAGCAATAAACCCACAGCATCAATCCAGCACACACTGTACCAATCCTCAGCAATAAACCCTCAGCATCAATCCAGCACACACTGTACCAATCCTCAGCAATAAACCCTCAGCATCAATCCAGCACACACTGTACCAATCCTCAGCAATAAACCCTCAGCATCAATCCAGCACACACTGTACCAATCCTCAGCAATAAACCCGCAGCATCAATCCAGCACACACTGTACCAATCCTCAGCAATAAACCCTCAGCATCAATCCAGCACACACTGTACCAATCCTCAGCAATAAACCCTCAGCATCAATCCAGCACACACTGTACCAATCCTCAGCAATAAACCCTCAGCATCAATCCAGCACACACTGTACCAATCCTCAGCAATAAACCACAGCATCAATCCAGCACACTCAACCAATCCTCAGCAATAAACCCTCAGCATCAATCCAGCACACACTGTACCAATCCTCAGCAATAAAACCACAGCATCAATCCAGCACACACTGTACCAATCCTCAGCAATAAACCCTCAGCATCAATCCAGCACACACTGTACCAATCCTCAGCAATAAACCCTCAGCATCAATCCAGCACACACTGTACCAATCCTCAGCAATAAACCCACAGCATCAATCCAGCACACACTGTACCAATCCTCAGCAATAAACCCACAGCATCAATCCAGCACACACTGTACCAATCCTCAGCAATAAACCCAGAGCATCAATCCAGCACACACTGTACCAATCCTCAGCAATAAACCCACAGCATCAATCCAGCACACACTGTACCAATCCTCAGCAATAAACCCACAGCATCAATCCAGCACACACTGTACCAATCCTCAGCAATAAACCCTCAGCATCAATCCAGCACACTGTACCAATCCTCAGCAATAAACCCTCAGCATCAATCCAGCACACACTGTACCAATCCTCAGCAATAAACCCTCAGCATCAATCCAGCACACACTGTACCAATCCTCAGCAATAAACCCACAGCATCAATCCAGCACACACTGTACCAATCCTCAGCAATAAACCCTCAGCATCAATCCAGCACACACTGTACCAATCCTCAGCAATAAACCCTCAGCATCAATCCAGCACACACTGTACCAATCCTCAGCAATAAACCCTCAGCATCAATCCAGCACACACTGTACCAATCCTCAGCAATAAACCCACAGCATCAATCCAGCACACCTGTACCAATCCTCAGCAATAAACCCTCAGCATCAATCCAGCACACACTGTACCAATCCTCAGCAATAAACCCTCAGCATCAATCCAGCACACACTGTACCAATCCTCAGCAATAAACCCTCAGCATCAATCCAGCACACACTGTACCAATCCTCAGCAATAAACCCACAGCATCAATCCAGCACACACTGTACCAATCCTCAGCAATAAACCCACAGCATCAATCCAGCACACACTGTACCAATCCTCAGCAATAAACCCTCAGCATCAATCCAGCACACACTGTACCAATCCTCAGCAATAACCCTCAGCATCAATCCAGCACACACTGTACCAATCCTCAGCAATAAACCTCAGCATCAATCCAGCACACACTGTACCAATCCTCAGCAATAAACCCTCAGGCATCAATCCAGCACACACTGTACCAATCCTCAGCAATAAAACCCACAGCATCAATCCAGCACACTGTACCAATCCTCAGCAATAAACCCACAGCATCAATCCAGCACACACTGTACAATCTCAGCAATAACCTCAGCATCAATCAGCACACACTGTACCAATCCTCAGCAACTAAACCTCAGCATCAATCCAGCACACACTGTACCAATCCTCAGCAATAAACCCACAGCATCAATCCAGCACACACTGTACCAATTCTCAGCAATAAACCATCAGCATCATTCCAGCACACACTGTACCAATCCTCAAGCAATAAACCCAAGCATCAATCCAGCACACTGTACCAATCCTCAGCAATAAACCCTCAGCATCAACCAGCACACACTGTACCAATCCTCAGCAATAAACCCTCAGCATCAATCCAGCACACACTGTACCAATCCTCAGCAATAAACCCACAGCATCAATCCAGCACACTGTACCAATCCTCAGCAATAAACCCTCAGCATCAATCCAGCACACACTGTACCAATCCTCAGCAATAAACCCTCAGCATCAATCCAGCACACACTGTACCAATCCTCAGCAATAAACCCTCAGCATCAATCCAGCACACACTGTACCAATCCTCAGCAATAAACCCTCAGCATCAATCCAGCACACACTGTACCAATCCTCAGCAATAAACCCACAGCATCAATCCAGCACACACTGTACCAATCCTCAGCAATAAACCCACAGCATCAATCCAGCACACACTGTACCAATCCTCAGCAATAAACCCTCAGCATCAATCCAGCACACACTGTACCAATCCTCAGCAATAAACCCTCAGCATCAATCCAGCACACACTGTACCAATCCTCAGCAATAAACCCTCAGCATCAATCCAGCACACACTGTACCAATCCTCAGCAATAAACCCACAGCATCAATCCAGCACACACTGTACCAATCCTCAGCAATAAACCCTCAGCATCAATCCAGCACACACTGTACCAATCCTCAGCAATAAACCCACAGCATCAATCCAGCACACTGTACCAATCCTCAGCAATAAACCCTCAGCATCAATCCAGCACACACTGTACCAATCCTCAGCAATAAACCCTCAGCATCAATCCAGCACACACTGTACCAATCCTCAGCAATAAACCCTCAGCATCAATCCAGCACACACTGTACCAATCCTCAGCAATAAACCCTCAGCATCAATCCAGCACACACTGTACCAATCCTCAGCAATAAACCCACAGCATCAATCCAGCACACACTGTACCAATCCTCAGCAATAAACCCTCAGCATCAATCCAGCACACACTGAACCAATCCTCAGCATAAACCCTCAGATCAATCCAGCACACTGTAACCAATCCTCAGCATAACCCCTCAGCATCAATCCGCACTCATGTACCAATCCTCAGCAATAAACCCACAGCATCAATCCCAGCACACTCTACCAATCCTCAGCATAAACCCTCAGCATCAATCCAGGCACACAACTGTACCAATCCTCAGCAATAAACCCTCAGCATCAATCCAGCACACACTGTACCATCCTCAGCAATAAACCCTAGCATCAATCCAGCACACACTGTACCAATCCTCAGCAATAAACCCTCAGTCATCAATCCAGCACACACTGTACAAATCTCAGCAATAAACCCTCAGCATCCAATCCAGCACACACTGTACCAATCCTCAGCAATAAACCAACAGGCATCAATCCAGCACACACTGTACCAATCCTCAGCAATAAACCCTCAGCATCAATCCAGCACACACTGTACACAATCCTCAGCAATAAACCCACAGCATCAATCCAGCACACACTGTACAATCCTCAGCAATAAACCCTCAGCATCAATCCAGCACACACTGTACCAATCCTCAGCAATAAACCACTCAGCATCAATCCAGGCACACACTGTACCAATCCCAGCAATAAACCCTCAGCATCAATCCAGCACACACTGTACCAATCCTCAGCAATAAACCACAGCATCAATCCAGCACACTGTACCAATCCTCAGCAATAAACCCTCAGCATCAATCCAGCACACACTGTACCAATCCTCAGCAATAAGCCACAGCATCAATCCAGCACACACTGTACCAATCCTCAGCAATAAACCCACAGCATCAATCCAGCACACACTGTACCAATCCTCAGCAATAAACCCTCAGCATCAATCCAGCACACACTGTACCAATCCTCAGCAATAAACCCTCAGCATCAATCCAGCACACACTGTACCAATCCTCAGCAATAAACCCTCAGCATCAATCCAGCACACACTGTACCAATCCTCAGCAATAAACCCTCAGCATCAATCCAGCACACTGTACCAATCCTCAGCAATAAACCCACAGCATCAATCCAGCACACACTGTACCAATCCTCAGCAATAAACCACAGCATCAATCCAGCACACACTGTACCAATCCTCAGCAATAAACCCGACAGCATCAATCCAGCACACACTGTACCAATTCCTCAGCAAAAAACCCTCAGCATCAATCCAGCACACACTGTACCAATCCTCAGCAATAAACCCTCAGCATCAATCCAGCAACACTGTACCAATCTCAGCAATAAACCCTCAGCATCAATCCAGCACACACTGACCAATCCACACAATCCCCCCCCCCCCCTACCAACCTCAGCAATAAACCCTCAGCAACATCCAGCACACTGTACCTATCCTCAGCAATAAACCCACAGCATCAATCCAGCACACACTGTACCAATCCTCAGCAATAAAGCCCTCAGCATCAATCCAGCACACACTGACCAATCCTTCAGCAATAATCCCACAGCTTCAATCCAGCACACACTTACAATCCTCAGCAATAAACCCTCAGCATCAATCCAGAACACACTGTACCAATCCTCAGCAATAAACCCACAGCAATCAATCCAGCACACACGTACCAATCCTCAGCAATAAACCCTCAGCATCAATCCAGCACACACTGTACCAATCCTCAGCAATAAACCCACAGCATCAATCCAGCACACACTGTACCAATCCTCAGCAATAAACCCTCAGCATCAATCCAGCACACACTGTACCAATCCTCAGCATAAACCCTCAGCATCAATCCAGCACACACTGTACCAATCCTCAGCAATAAACCCTCAGCATCAATCCAGCACACACTGTACCAATCCTCAGCAATAAACCATCAGCATCAATCCAGCACAACACTGTACCAATCCTCAGCAATAAACCCTCAGCATCAATCAGCACACACTGTACCAATCCTCAGCAATAAACCCTCAGCATCAATCCTGCACACACTGTACCAATCCTCGCAATAAACCCTCAGCATCAATCCAGCACACACTGTACCAATCCTCAGCAATAAACCCTCAGCATCAATCCAGCACACACTGTACCAATCCTCAGCAATAAACCCTCAGCATCAATCAGCACACACTGTACCAATCCTCAGCAATAAACCCACAGCATCAATCCAGCACACACTGTACCAATCCTCAGCAATAAACCCTCAGCATCAATCCAGCACACACTGTACCAATCCTCAGCAATAAACCCTCAGCATCAATCCAGCACACACTGTACCAATCCTCAGCAATAAACCCTCAGCATCAATCCAGCACACACTGTACCAATCCTCAGCAATAAACCCTCAGCATCAATCCAGCACACACTGTACCAATCCTCAGCAATAAACCCACAGCATCAATCCAGCACACACTGTACCAATCCTCAGCAATAAACCCACAGCATCAATCCAGCACACACTGTACCAATCCTCAGCAATAAACCCACAGCATCAATCCAGCACACACTGTACCAATCCTCAGCAATAAACCCAGAGCATCAATCCAGCACACACTGTACCAATCCTCAGCAATAAACCCACAGCATCAATCCAGCACACTCGACCAATCCTCAGCAATAAACCCACAGCATCAATCCAGCACACACTGTACCAATCCGCAGCAATAAACCCTCAGCATCAATCCAGCACACACTGAACCAATCCTCAGCAATAAACCCTCAGCATCAATCCAGCACGCACTCTACCAATGCTCAGCAATAAACCCTCAGCATCAATCCAGAACACACTGTACCAATTCTCAGAAATAAACCCTCAGCATCAATCCAGCACACACTGTACCAATCCTCAGCAATAAACCCTCAGCATCAATCCAGCACACACTTTACCAATCCTCAGCAATAAACCCACAGCATCAATCCAGCACACACTGTACCAATCCTCAGCAATAAACCCTCAGCATCAATCCAGCACACACTGTACCAATCCTCAGCAATAAACCCTCAGCATTAATCCAGCACACACTGTACCAATCCTCAGCAATAAGCCACAGCATCAATCCAGCACACACTGTACCAATCCTCAGCAATAAACCCTCAGCATCAATCCAGCACACACTGTACCAATCCTCAGCAATATACCCTCAGCATCAATCCAGCACACACTGTACCAATCATCAGCTATACACCCTCAGCATCAATTCCAGCACACACTGCACCAATCCTCAGCAATAACCCTCAGCATCAATCCAGCACACACTGTACCAATCCTCAGCAATAAACCACGCATCAATCTCCAGCACACTGTACCAATCCTCAGCAATAAACCCTCATGCAACATACCTCAGCATCATACAGCTCTAAGCGGTCAAATCCTCAGCAATATACCCTCAGCATCAATCAAGAACACACTCTACCAATCCTCAGCATGATACCCTCAGCATCAATCCAGCACACACTGCACCAATCTCAGCAATAAACCCTAAGCATCAATCCAGCACACAATGTACCAATCCTCACAATAAACCACAGCATCAATCCAGCACACAATGTACCATCCTCAGCAAAAAACCCTCAGCATCAATTCAGCACACACTGTCCATCCTCAGCAATAAACCCTCACATCAATCCAGCACACACTCTACCAATCTTCAGCAATATACCCTCAGCTTCAATCACCAGCACACTGGTACCTAAATCATCAGCAATAAACCCTCACTTCAATCCAGCATACACTCGACCAATCTCAGGCAATAAACCCTCAGCATCAATCCAGAACACACTGTACCATTCTCAGCAATAACCACAGCATTGATCAGCACACACTGGATCGAATCCAGAGCGCATCACTCAGCACGCAATCCTCAGCAAATAAACCCTAGCATCAATCCAGAACACACTGTATCAATCTCACAACAAACCTCAGCTATCAATCCAGCACACACTGTACCAAGCCTCAGCAATAAACCCTCAGCATCAATCCAGCACACTGTACCAATCCTCAGCAATAAACCCACAGCATCAATCCAGCACACACTGTACCAATCCTCAGCAATAAACCCTCAGCATCAATCCAGCACACACTGTACCAATCCTCAGCAATAAACCCTCAGCATCAATCCAGCACACACTGTACCAATCCTCAGCAATAAACCCACAGCATCAATCCAGCACACACTGTACCAATCCTCAGCAATAAACCCTCAGCATCAATCCAGCACACACCAATCCTCAGCAATAAACCCTCAGCATCAATCCAGCACACACTGTAAACAATCCTCAGCAATAAACCCTCAGCATCAATCCAGCACACACTGTACCAATCCTCAGCAATAAACCCTCAGCATCAATCCAGCACACACTGTACCAATCCTCAGCAATAAACCCTCAGCATCAATCCAGCACACACTGTACCAATCCTCAGCAATAAACCCTCAGCATCAATCCAGCACACACTGTACCAATCCTCAGCAATAAACCCTCAGCATCAATCCAGCACACACTGTACCAATCTCAGCAATAAACCCTCAGCATCAATCCAGCACACACTGTACCAATCCTCAGCAATAAACCTCAGCATCAATCCAGCACACACTGTACCAATCCTCAGCAATAAACCCACAGCATCAATCCAGCACACACTGTACCAATCCTCAGCAATAAACCCTCAGCATCAATCCAGCACACACTGTACCAATCCTCAGCAATAAACCCACAGCATCAATCCAGCACACACTGTACAATCCTCAGCAATAAACCCTCAGCATCAATCCAGCACACACTGTACCAATCCTCAGCAATAAACCCTCAGCATCAATCCAGCACACACTGTACCAATCCTCAGCAATAAACCCTCAGCATCAATCCAGCACACACTGTACCAATCCTCAGCAATAAACCCTCAGCATCAATCCAGCACACACTGTACCAATCCTCAGCAATAAACCCTCAGCATCAATCCAGCACACACTGTACCAATCCTCAGCAATAAACCCTCAGCATCAATCCAGCACACACTGTACCAATCCTCAGCAATAAACCCACAGCATCAATCCAGCACACACTGTACCAATCCTCAGCAATAAACCCTCAGCATCAATCCAGCACACATGTACCAATCCTCAGCAATAAACCACAGCATCAATCCAGCACACACTGTACATCCTCAGCAAAAAAACCCTCAGCATAATCCCAGCACACATGTACCAATCCTCAGCAATAAGCCCTCAGCAAATCCAGCACACACTGTACCAATTCCTCAGCAATAAACCCCAGCACAATCCAGCACACACTTGTACCAATCCTCAGCAATAAACCCACAGCATCAATCCAGCACACACTGTACAATCCTCAGCATAAACCCACAGCATCAATCCGACCACACTGTACAATCCTCAGCAATTAAACCCTCAGCCTCAATACAGCACACACTGTACCAATCCTCAGCAATAAACCTCAGCATCAATCCAGCACACACTGTACCCAATCTCAGCAATAAACCCTCAGCATCAATCCAGCACACACTGTACCAATCCTCAGCAATAAACCCACAGCATCAATCCAGCACACACTGTACCAATCCTCAGCAATAAACCCTCAGCATCAATCCAGCACACACTGTACCAATCCTCAGCAATAAACCCTCAGCATCAATCCAGCACACACTGTACCAATCCTCAGCAATAAACCCTCAGCATCAATCCAGCACACACTGTACCAATCCTCAGCAATAAACCCTCAGCATCAATCCAGCACACACTGTACCAATCCTCAGCAATAAACCCTCAGCATCAATCCAGCACACACTGTACCAATCCTCAGCAATAAACCCTCAGCATCAATCCAGCACACACTGTACCAATCCTCAGCAATAAACCCTCAGCATCAATCCAGCACACACTGTACCAATCCTCAGCAATAAACCCTCAGCATCAATCCAGCACACACTGTACCAATCCTCAGCAATAAACCCACAGCATCAATCCAGCACACACTGTACCAATCCTCAGCAATAACCACAGCATCAATCCAGCACACACTGTACCATTCCTCAGCAATATACCCTCAGCATCAATCCAGCACACACTGTACCAATCCTCAGCAATAAACCCTCAGCATCAATCCAGCACACACTTTACCAATCCTCAGCAATAAACCCACAGCATCAATCCAGCACACACTGTACCAATCCTCAGCAATAAACCCTCAGCATCAATCCAGCACACACTGTACCAATCCTCAGCAATAAGCCACAGCATCAATCCAGCACACTGTACCAATCCTCAGCAATAAACCCTCAGCATCAATCCAGCACACACTGTACCAATCCTCAGCAATAAACCCACAGCATCAATCCAGCACACACTGTACCAATCCTCAGCAATAAACCCACAGCATCAATCCAGCACACACTGTACCAATCCTCAGCAATAAACCCTCAGCATCAATCCAGGACACACTGTACCAATCCTCAGCAATAAACCCTCAGCATCAATCCAGCACACACTATACCAATCTTCAGCAATAAACCCTCAGCATCAATCCAGCACACACTGTACCAATCCTCAGCAATAAACCCTCAGCATCAATCCAGCACACTGTACCTGTCCTCAGCAATAAACCCACAGCATCAATCCAGCACACACTGTACCAATCCTCAGCAATAAGCCCACAGCATCAATCCAGCACACACTGTACCAATCCTCAGCAATAAGCCACAGCATCAATCCAGCACACACTGTAGCAATACTCAGCAATAAACCCAGAGCATCAACCCAGCAAACACTGTACCAATCCTCAGCAATAAACCCACAGCATCAATCCAGCACACTCGACCAATCCTCAGCAATAAACCCACAGCATCAATCCAGCACACACTGTACCAATCCTCAGCAATAAACCCTCAGCATCAATCCAGCACACACTGAACCAATCCTCAGCAATAAACCCTCAGCATCAATCCAGCACGCACTCTACCAATGCTCAGCAATAAACCCTCAGCATCAATCCAGAACACACTGTACCAATTCTCAGAAATAAACCCACAGCATCAATCCAGCACACACTGTACCAATCCTCAGCAATAAACCCTCAGCATCAATCCAGCACACACTTTACCAATCCTCAGCAATAAACCCACAGCATCAATCCAGCACACACTGTACAAATCCTCAGCAATAAACCCTCAACATCAATCCAGCACACACTGTACCAATCCTCAGCAATAAACCCTCAGCATTAATCCAGCACACCCTGTACCAATCCTCAGCAATAAACCCACAGCATCAATCCAGCACACACTGTACCAATCCTCAGCAATAAGCCACAGCATCAATCCAGCACACACTGTACCAATCCTCAGCAATAAACCCTCAGCATCAATCCAGCACACACTGTACCAATCCTCAGCAATAAACCCTCAGCATCAATCCAGCACACACTGTACCAATCCTCAGCAATAAACCCTCAGCATCAATACAGCACACACTGTACCAATCCTCAGCAATAAAGCCAGAGCATCAATCCAGCACACTCTGTACCAATCCTCAGCAATAAACCCTCAGCATCAATCAAGCACCCACTTTACCAATCCTCAGCAATAAACCCTCAGCATCAATCCAGCACACACTGTACCAATCCTCAGCAATAAACCCACAGCATCAATCCAGCACACACTGTACCAATCCTCAGCAATAAAGCCAGAGCATCAATCCAGCACACTCTGTACCAATCCTCAGCAATAAACCCTCAGCATCAATCAAGCACCCACTTTACCAATCCTCAGCAATAAACCCTCAGCATCAATCCAGCACACACTGTACCAATCCTCAGCAATAAAGCCAGAGCATCAATCCAGCACACTCTGTACCAATCCTCAGCAATAAACCCTCAGCATCAATCCAGCACACTGTACCAATCCTCAGCAATAAACCCACAGCATCAATCCAGCACACACTGGACCAATCCTCAGCAATAAGCCCTCAGCATCAATCCAGCACACACTGTACCAATCCTCAGCAATAAGCCCTCAGCATCAATCCAGCACACACTGTACCAATCCTCAGCAATAAACCCACCGCATCAATCCAGCACACACTGTACCAATCCTCAGCAATAAACCACAGCATCAATCCAGCACACAATGTAAAAATCCTCAGCAATAAACCCTCAGCATCAATCCAGCACACAATGTAACAATCCTCAGCAATAAACCCTCAGCATCAGTCCAGCACACTGTACCAATCCTCAGCAATAAACCCTCAGCATCAATCCAGCACACAATGTACCTATACTCAGCAATAAACCCAGAGCATCAATCCAGCACACACTGTACCAATCCTCGGCAATAAACCCAGAGCATTAATCCAGCACACACTGTACCAATCCTCAGCAAAAAACCCTCAGCATCAATCCAGCACACACTGTACCAATCCTCAGCAATAAACCCTCAGCATCAATCCAGCACACATTGTACCAATCCTCAGCAATAAACCCACAGCATCAATCCAGCACACTGTACCAATCCTGAACAATAAACCCTCAGCATCAATACAGCACACTCTGTACCAAATCCTCAGCAATAAACCCTCAGCATCAATCCAGCACACACTGTACCAATCCTCAGCAATAAACCCACAGCATCAATCCAGCACACACTGTACCAATCCTCAGCAATAAACCCACAGCATCAATCCAGCACACACTGTACCAATCCTCAGCAATAAACCCACAGCATCAATCCAGCACACACTGTACCAATCCTCAGCAATAAACCCTCAGCATCAATCCAGCACACACTGTACCAATCCTCAGCAATAAACCCTCAGCATCAATCCAGCACACACTGTACCAATCCTCAGCAATAAACCCTCAGCATCAATCCAGCACACACTGTACCAATCCTCAGCAATAAACCCTCAGCATTAATCCAGCACACCCTGTACCAATCCTCAGCAATAAACCCACAGCATCAATCCAGCACTCACTGTACCAATCCTCAGCAATAAGCCACAGCATCAATCCAGCACACACTGTACCATTCCTCAGCAATAAGCCACAGCATCAATCCAGCACACACTGTACCAATCCTCAGCAATAAACCCAGAGCATCAATCCAACACACACTGTACCAATCCTCAGCAATAAACACACAGCATCAATCCAGCACACACTGTACCAATCCTCAGCAATAAACCCACAGCATCAATCCAGCACACACTGTACCAATCCGCAGCAATAAACCCTCAGCATCAATCCAGCACACACTGTACCAATCCTCAGCAATAAACCCTCAGCATCAATCCAGCACACACTGTACCAATCCTCAGCAATAAACCCTCAGCATCAATCCAGCACACACTGTACCAATCCTCAGCAATAAAGCCAGAGCATCAATCCAGCACACTCTGTACCAATCCTCAGCAATAAACCCTCAGCATCAATCCAGCACACACTGTGCCAATCCTCAACAATAAACCCTCAGCATCAATCCAGCACACACTGTACCAATCCTCAGCAATAAACCCTCGGCATCAATCCAGCACACACTGTACCAATCCTCAGCAATAAACCCACAGCATCAATCCAGCACACTGTACCAATCCTCAGCAGCAAACACAGAGCATCAATCCAGCACACACTGTAACAATCCTCAGCAATAAACCCACCGCATCAATCCAGCACACACTGTACCAATCCTCAGCAATAAACCCACAGCATCAATCCAGCATACTGTACCAATCCTGAACAATAAACCCTCAGCATCAATACAGCACACTCTGTACCAAATCCTCAGCAATAAACCCTCAGCATCAATCCAGCACACTGTACCAATCCTCAGCAATAAACCCTCAGCATCAATCCAGCACACAATGTACCAATCCTCAGCAATAAACCCTCAGCATCAATCCAGCACACACTGTACCAATCCTCAGCAATAAACCCACAGCATCAATCCAGCACACACTGTACCAATCCTCAGCAATAAACCCTCAGCATCAATCCAGCACACACTGTACCAATCCTCAGAAATAAACCCTCAGCATCAATCCAGCACACACTGTACCAATCCTCAGCAATAAGCCATAGCATCAATCCAGCACACACTGTACCAATCCTCAGCAATAAACCCTCAGCATCAGTCCAGCACACTGTACCAATCCTCAGCAATAAACCCTCAGCATCAATCCAGCACACACTGTACCAATCCTCAGCAATAAACCCTCAGCATCAATCCAGCACACAATGTAACAATCCTCAGCAATAAACCCTCAGCTTCAATCCAGCACACACTTTACCAATCCTCAGCAATAAACCCTCAGCATCAATCAAGCACACACTGTACCAATCCTCAGCAATAAACCCTCAGCATCAATCCAGTACACACTGTACCAATCCTCAGCAATAAAGCCAGAGCATCAATCCAGCACACTCAATACCAATCCTCAGCAATAAACCCTCAGCATCAATCAAGCACCCACTTTACCAATCCTCAGCAATAAATCCTCAGCATCAATCCAGCACACTGTACCAATTCTCAGCAATAAACCCACAGCATCAATCCAGCACACACTGTACCAATCCTCAGCAATAAACCGTCAGCATCAATCCAGCACACAATGTACCTATACTCAGCAATAAACCCAGAGCATCAATCCAGCACACACTGTAGCAATCCTCAGCAATAAACCGTCAGCATCAATCCAGCACACTGTACCTATCCTCAGCAATAAACCCACAGCATCAATCCAGCACACACTGTACCAATCCTCAGCAATAATCCCACAGCATCAATCCAGCACACACTGTCCCAATCCTCAGCAATAAGCCACAGCATCAATCCAGCACACACTGTCCCAATACTCAGCAATAAACCCAGAGCATCAATCCAGCACACACTGTACCAATCCTCAGCAATAAACCCACAGCATCAATCCAGCACACTCGACCAATCCTCAGCAATAAACCCACAGCATCAATCCAGCACACACTGTACCAATCCTCAGCAATAAACCCTCAGCATCAATCCAGCGCACACTGAACCAATCCTCAGCAATAAACCCTCAGCATCAATCCAGCAGGCACTCTACCAATGCTCAGCAATAAACCCTCAGCATCAATCCAGAACACACTGTACCAATCCTCAGCAATAAACCCTCAGCATTAATCCAGCACAGCCTGTACCAATCCTCAGCAATAAACCCTCAGCATCAATCAAGCACACACTGTACCAATCCTCAGCATTAAACCCTCAGCATCAATCCAGCACACACTGTACCAATCCTCAGCAATAAAGCCAGAGCATCAATCCAGCACACTCTGTACCAATCCTCAGCAATAAACCCTCAGCATCAATCAAGCACCCACTTTACCAATCCTCAGCAATAAACCATCAGCATCAATCCAGCACACTGTACCAATTCTCAGCAATAAACCCACAGCATCAATCCAGCACACACTGTACCAATCCTCAACAATCAACCCTCAGCATCAATCCAGCACACACTGCACCAATCCTCAGCAATAAACCCTCAGCATCAATCCAGCACACACTGTACCAATCCTCAGCAATAAACCCACAGCATCAATCCAGCACACCTTACCAATCCTCAGCAACAAACACAGAGCATCAATCCAGCACACACTGTACCAATCCTCAGCAATAAACCCACCGCATCAATCCAGCACACACTGTACCAATCCTCAGCAATAAACCCACAGCATCAATCCAGCACACACTGTACCAATCCTCAGAAATAAACCCTCAGCATCAATCCAGCACACACTGTACCAATCCTCAGCAATAAGCCACAGCATCAATCCAGCACACACTGTACCAATTCTCAGCAATAAACCCACAGCATCAATCCAGCACACACTGTACCAATCCTCAGCAATAAGCCCTCAGCATCAATCCAGCACACACTGTACCAATCCTCAACAATCAACCCTCAGCATCAATCCAGCACACACTGTACCAATCCTCAGCAATAAACCCTCAGCATCAATCCAGCACACACTGTACCAATCCTCAGCAATAAACCCACAGCATCAATCCAGGACACTGTACCATTCCTCAGCAACAAACACAGAACATCAATCCAGCACACTGTACCAATCCTCAGCAATAAACCCTCAGCATCAATCCAGCACACACTGTACCAATTCTCAGCAATAAACCCACAGCATCAATCCAGCACACACTGTACCAATCCTCAGCAATAAACCCACAGCATCAATCCAGCACACTCAATACCAATCCTCAGCAATAAACCCTCAGCATCAATCAAGCACCCACTTTACCAATCCTCAGCAATAAATCCTCAGCATCAATCCAGCACACTGTACCAATTCTCAGCAATAAACCCACAGCATCAATCCAGCACACACTGTACCAATCCTCAGCAATAAGCCCTCAGCATCAATCCAGCACACACTGTACCAATCTTCAGCAATAAGCCCTCAGCATCAATCCAGCACACAATGTACCAATCCTCAGCAATAAACCCACAGCATCAATCCAGCACACACTGTACCAATCCTCAGCAATAAACCGTCAGCATCAATCCAGCACACAATGTACCTATACTCAGCAATAAACCCAGAGCATCAATCCAGCACACACTGTAGCAATCCTCAGCAATAAACCGTCAGCATCAATCCAGCACACTGTACCTATCCTCAGCAATAAACCCACAGCATCAATCCAGCACACACTGTACCAATCCTCAGCAATAATCCCACAGCATCAATCCAGCACACACTGTCCCAATCCTCAGCAATAAGCCACAGCATCAATCCAGCACACACTGTCCCAATACTCAGCAATAAACCCAGAGCATCAATCCAGCACACACTGTACCAATCCTCAGCAATAAACCCACAGCATCAATCCAGCACACTCGACCAATCCTCAGCAATAAACCCACAGCATCAATCCAGCACACACTGTACCAATCCTCAGCAATAAACCCTCAGCATCAATCCAGCGCACACTGAACCAATCCTCAGCAATAAACCCTCAGCATCAATCCAGCAGGCACTCTACCAATGCTCAGCAATAAACCCTCAGCATCAATCCAGAACACACTGTACCAATCCTCAGCAATAAACCCTCAGCATTAATCCAGCACAGCCTGTACCAATCCTCAGCAATAAACCCTCAGCATCAATCAAGCACACACTGTACCAATCCTCAGCATTAAACCCTCAGCATCAATCCAGCACACACTGTACCAATCCTCAGCAATAAAGCCAGAGCATCAATCCAGCACACTCTGTACCAATCCTCAGCAATAAACCCTCAGCATCAATCAAGCACCCACTTTACCAATCCTCAGCAATAAACCATCAGCATCAATCCAGCACACTGTACCAATTCTCAGCAATAAACCCACAGCATCAATCCAGCACACACTGTACCAATCCTCAACAATCAACCCTCAGCATCAATCCAGCACACACTGTACCAATCCTCAGCAATAAACCCTCAGCATCAATCCAGCACACACTGTACCAATCCTCAGCAATAAACCCACAGCATCAATCCAGCACACCTTACCAATCCTCAGCAACAAACACAGAGCATCAATCCAGCACACACTGCACCAATCCTCAGCAATAAACCCTCAGCATCAATCCAGCACACACTGTACCAATCCTCAGCAATAAACCCACAGCATCAATCCAGCACACCTTACCAATCCTCAGCAACAAACACAGAGCATCAATCCAGCACACACTGTACCAATCCTCAGCAATAAACCCACCGCATCAATCCAGCACACACTGTACCAATCCTCAGCAATAAACCCACAGCATCAATCCAGCACACACTGTACCAATCCTCAGAAATAAACCCTCAGCATCAATCCAGCACACACTGTACCAATCCTCAGCAATAAGCCACAGCATCAATCCAGCACACACTGTACCAATTCTCAGCAATAAACCCACAGCATCAATCCAGCACACACTGTACCAATCCTCAGCAATAAGCCCTCAGCATCAATCCAGCACACACTGTACCAATCCTCAACAATCAACCCTCAGCATCAATCCAGCACACACTGTACCAATCCTCAGCAATAAACCCTCAGCATCAATCCAGCACACACTGTACCAATCCTCAGCAATAAACCCACAGCATCAATCCAGGACACTGTACCATTCCTCAGCAACAAACACAGAACATCAATCCAGCACACTGTACCAATCCTCAGCAATAAACCCTCAGCATCAATCCAGCACACACTGTACCAATTCTCAGCAATAAACCCACAGCATCAATCCAGCACACACTGTACCAATCCTCAGCAATAAACCCACAGCATCAATCCAGGACACTGTACCAATCCTCAGCAATAAACCCACCGCATCAATCCAGCACACACTGTACCAATCCTCAGCAATAAACCCACAGCATCAATCCAGCACACACTGTACCAATCCTCAGAAATAAACCCACAGCATCAATCCAGCACACACTGTACCAATCCTCAGCAATAAACCCTCAGCATTAATCCAGCACAGCCTGTACCAATCCTCAGCAATAAACCCTCAGCATCAATCAAGCACACACTGTACCAATCCTCAGCAATAAACCCTCAGCATCAATCCAGCACACACTGTACCAATCCTCAGCAATAAAGCCAGAGCATCAATCCAGCACACTCTGTACCAATCCTTAGCAATAAACCCTCAGCATCAATCAAGCACCCACTTTACCAATCCTCAGCAATAAACCCTCAGCATCAATCCAGCACACTGTACCAATTCTCAGCAATAAACCCACAGCATCAATCCAGCACACACTGTACCAATCCTCAGCAATAAGCCCTCAGCATCAATCCAGCACACACTGTACCAATCCTCAACAATCAACCCTCAGCATCAATCCAGCACACACTGTACCAATCCTCAGCAATAAACCCACAGCATCAATCCAGCACACACTGTACCAATCCTCAGCAATAAACCCACAGCATCAGTCCAGCACACACTGTACCAATCCTCAGCAATAAACCCAGAGCAGCAATCCAGCACACACTGTACCAATCCTCAGCAATAAACCCACAGCATCAATCCAGCACACACTGTACCAATCCTCAGCAATAAACCCTCAGCATCAATCCAGCACACTCTGTACCAATCCTCAGCAATAAACCCACAGAATCAATCCAGCACACACTGTACCAATCCTCAGCAATAAACCCTCAGCATCAATCCAGCACACACTGTACCAATCCTCAGCAATAAACCCTCAGCATCAATCCAGCACACACTGTACCAATCCTCAGAAATAAACCCTCAGCATCAATCCAGCACACACTGTACCAATCCTCAGCAATAAGCCACAGCATCAATCCAGCACACTGTACCAATCCTCAGCAATAAACCCTCAGCATCAATCCAGCACACAATGTAACAATCCTCAGCAATAAACCCACAGCATCAGTCCAGCACACTGTACCAATCCTCAGCAATAAACCCTCAGCATCAATCCAGCACACACTGTACCAATCCTCAGCAATAAACCCTCAGCATCAATCCAGCACACAATGTACCTATACTCAGCAATAAACCCAGAGCATCAATCCAGCACACACTGTACCAATCCTCAGCAATAAACCCAGAGCATTAATCCAGCACACACTGTACCAATCCTCAGCAAAAAACCCTCAGCATCAATCCAGCACACACTACACCAATCCTCAGCAATAAACCCACAGCATCAATCCAGCACACACTGTACCAATCCTCAGCAATAAACCCTCAGCATCAATCCAGCACACATTGTACCAATCCTCAGCAATAAACCCACAGCATCAATCCAGCACACTGTACCAATCCTGAACAATAAACCCTCAGCATCAATACAGCACACTCTGTACCAAATCCTCAGTAATAAACCCTCAGCATCAATCCAGCACACACTGTACCAATCCTCAGCAATAAACCCACAGCATCAATCCAGCACACACTGTACCAATCCTCAGCAATAAACCCTCAGCATCAATCCAGCACACACTGTACCAATCCTCAGCAATAAACCCACAGCATCAATCCAGCACACACTGTACCAATCCTCAGCAATAAACCCACAGCATCAATCCAGCACACACTGTACCAATCCTCAGCAATAAACCCACAGCATCAATCCAGCACACACTGTACCAATCCTCAGCAATAAACCCTCAGCATCAATCCAGCACACACTGTAGCAATCCTCAGCAATAAACCCTCAGCATCAATCCAGCACACACTGTACCAATCCTCAGCAATAAACCCTCAGCATCAATCCAGCACACACTGTACCAATCCTCAGCAATAAACCACAGCATCAATCCAGCACACTGTGCCAATCCTCAGCAATAAACCCTCAGCATCAATCCAGCACACACTGTACCAATCCTCAGCAATAAACCCTCAGCATCAATCCAGCACACACTGTACCAATCCTCAGCAATAAACCCACAGCATCAATCCAGCACACTGTACCAATCCTCAGCAACAAACACAGAGCATCAATCCAGCACACACTGTACCAATCCTCAGCAATAAACCCACCGCATCAATCCAGCACACACTATACCAATCCTCAGCAATAAACCCACAGCATCAATCCAGCACACTGTACCAATCCTCAGCAATAAACCCTCAGCATCAATCCAGCACACACTGTACCAATCCTCAGAAATAAACCCTCAGCATCAATCCAGCACAAACTGTAGCAATCCTCAGCAATAAGCCACAGCATCAATCCAGCACGCACTGTACCAATCCTCAGAAATAAACCCTCAGCATCAATCCAGCACACACTGTACCAATCCTCAGCAATAAGCCACTGCATCAATCCAGCACACACTGTACCAATCCTCAGCAATAAACCCACAGCATCAATCCTGCACACACTGTACCAATCCTCAGCAATAAACCCTCAGCATCAATCCAGCACACACTGTACCAATCCTCAGCAATAAACCCTCAGCATCAATCCAGCACACACTGTACCAATCCTCAGCAATAAACCCACAGCATCAATCCAGCACACACTGTACCAATCCTCAGCAATAAACCCTCAGCATCAATCCAGCACACACTGTAGCAATCCTCAGCAATAAACCCTCAGCATCAATCCAGCACACACTGTACCAATCCTCAGCAATAAACCCTCAGCATCAATCCAGCACACACTGTACCAATCCTCAGCAATAAACCACAGCATCAATCCAGCACACTGTGCCAATCCTCAGCAATAAACCCTCAGCATCAATCCAGCACACACTGTACCAATCCTCAGCAATAAACCCTCAGCATCAATCCAGCACACACTGTACCAATCCTCAGCAATAAACCCACAGCATCAATCCAGCACACTGTACCAATCCTCAGCAACAAACACAGAGCATCAATCCAGCACACACTGTACCAATCCTCAGCAATAAACCCACCGCATCAATCCAGCACACACTATACCAATCCTCAGCAATAAACCCACAGCATCAATCCAGCACACTGTACCAATCCTCAGCAATAAACCCTCAGCATCAATCCAGCACACACTGTACCAATCCTCAGAAATAAACCCTCAGCATCAATCCAGCACAAACTGTAGCAATCCTCAGCAATAAGCCACAGCATCAATCCAGCACGCACTGTACCAATCCTCAGAAATAAACCCTCAGCATCAATCCAGCACACACTGTACCAATCCTCAGCAATAAGCCACTGCATCAATCCAGCACACACTGTACCAATCCTCAGCAATAAACCCACAGCATCAATCCTGCACACACTGTACCAATCCTCAGCAATAAACCCTCAGCATCAATCCAGCACACACTGTACCAATCCTCAGCAATAAACCCTCAGCATCAATCCAGCACACACTGTACCAATCCTCAGCAATAAACCCTCAGCATCAATCCAGCACACACTATAGCAATCTTCAGCAATAACCCCTCAGCATCAATCCAGCACACACTGTACCAATCCTCAGCAATAAACCCTCAGCATCAATCCAGCACACACTGTACCAATCCTCAGCAATAAACCCTCAGCATCAATCCAGCACACACTGTACCTATCCTCAGCAATAAACCCTCAGCATCAATCCAGCACACACTGTACCAATCCTCAGCAATAAACCCTCAGCATCAATCCAGCACACACTGTACCAATCCTCAGCAATAAACCCTCAGCATCAATCCAGCACACACTGTACCTATCCTCAGCAATAAGCCACAGCATCAATCGAGCACACTGTACCAATCCTCTGCAATAAACCCTCAGCATCAATCCAGCACACAATGTACCAATCCTCAGCAATAAACCCTCAGCATCAATCCAGCACACTGTACCAATCCTCAGCAATAAACCCTCAGCATCAATCCAGCACACACTGTACCAATCCTCAGCAATAAACCCTCAGCATCAATCCAGCACACAATGTACCTATACTCAGCAATAAACCCAGAGCATCAATCCAGCACACACTGTACCAATCCTCAGCAATAAACCCAGAGCATTAATCCAGCACACACTGTACCAATCCTCAGCAATAAACCCTCAGCATCAATCCAGCACACACTACACCAATCCTCAGCAATAAACCCAGAGCATCAATCCAGCACACACTGTACCAATCCTCAGCAATAAACCCTCAACATCAATCCAGCACACACTGTACCAATCCTCAGCAATAAACCCACAGGATCAAACCAGCACAGTGTACCAATCCTGAACAATAAACCCTCAGCATCAATACAGCACACTCTGTACCAAATCCTCAGCAATAAACCCTCAGCATCAATCCAGCACACACTGTACCAATCCTCAGCAATAAACCCACAGCATCAATCCAGCACACACTGTACCTATACTCAGCAATAAACCCAGAGCATCAATCCAGCACACACTGTACCAATCCTCAGCAATAAACCCTCAGCATCAATCCAGCACACTGTACCAATACTCAGCAATAAACCCAGAGCATCAATCCAGCACACACTGTACCAATCCTCAGCAATAAACCCACAGCATCAATCCAGCACACTCGACCAATCCTCAGCAATAAACCCACAGCATCAATCCAGCACACACTGTACCAATCCTCAGCAATAAACCCTCAGCATCAATCCAGCACACACTGAACCAATCCTCAGCAATAAACCCTCAGCATCAATCCAGCACGCACTCTACCAATGCTCAGCAATAAACCCTCAGCATCAATCCAGAACACACTGTACCAATTCTCAGAAATAAACCCACAGCATCAACCCAGCACACACTGTACGAATCCTCAGCAATAAACCCTCAGCATTAATCCAGCACACCCTGTACCAATCCTCAGCAATAAACCCTCAGCATTAATCCAGCACACCCTGTACCAATCCTCAGCAATAAACCCTCAGCATCAATCAAGCACACACTGTACCAATCCTCAGCAATAAACCCTCAGCATCAATCCAGCACACTGTTCCAATTCTCAGCAATAAACCCACAGCATCAATCCAGCACACACTGTACCAATCCTCAGCAATAAGCCCTCAGCATCAATCCAGCACACACTGTACCAATCCTCAACAATCAACCCTCAGCATCAATCCAGCACACACTGTACCAATCCTCAGCAATAAACCCTCAGCATCAATCCAGCACACACTGTACCAATCCTCAGCAATAAACCCACCGCATCAATCCAGCACACACTGTACCAATCCTCAGCAATAAACCCACAGCATCAATCCAGCACACACTGTGCCAATCCTCAGCAATAAACCCACAGCATCAGTCCAGCACACACTGTACCAATCCTCAGCAATAAACCCAGAGCATCATTCCAGCACACACTGTACCAATCCTCAGCAATAAACCCACAGCATCAATCCAGCACACTCGACCAATCCTCAGCAATAAGCCACAGCATCAATCCAGCACACACTGTACCAATCCTCAGCAATAAACCCTCAGCATCAATCCAGCACACACTGTACCAATCCTCAGAAATAAACCCTCAGCATCAATCCAGCACACACTGTACCAATCCTCAGCAATAAGCCACAGCATCAATCCAGCACACTGTACCAATCCTCAGCAATAAACCCTCAGCATCAATCCAGCACACAATGTAACAATCCTCAGCAATAAACCCACAGCATCAGTCCAGCACACTGTACCAATCCTCAGCAATAAACCCTCAGCATCAATCCAGCACACACTGTACCAATCCTCAGCAATAAACCCTCAGCATCAATCCAGCACACAATGTACCTATACTCAGCAATAAACCCAGAGCATCAATCCAGCACATACTGTACCAATCCTCAGCAATAAACCCAGAGCATTAATCCAGCAAACACTGTACCAATCCTCAGCAAAAAACCCTCAGCATCAATCCAGCACACACTACACCAATCCCCAGCAATAAACCCAGAGCATCAATCCAGCACACACTGTACCAATCCTCAGCAATAAACCCAGAGCATCAATCCAGCACACACTGTACCAATCCTCAGCAATAAACCCTCAGCATCAATCCAGCACACATTGTACCAATCCTCAGCAATAAACCCACAGCATCAATCCAGCACACTGTACCAATCCTGAACAATAAACCCTCAGCATCAATACAGCACACTCTGTACCAAATCCTCAGTAATAAACCCTCAGCATCAATCCAGCACACACTGTACCAATCCTCAGCAATAAACCCACAGCATCAATCCAGCACACACTGTACCAATCCTCAGCAATAAACCCAGAGCATCAATCCAGCACACACTGTACCAATCCTCAGCAATAAACCCACAGCATCAGTCCAGCACACACTGTACCAATCCTCAGCAATAAACCCACAGCATCAATCCAGCACACACTGTACCAATCCTCAGCAATAAACCCTCAGCATCAATCCAGCACACACTGTACCAATCCTCAGCAATAAACCCTCAGCATCAATCCAGCACACACTGTACCAATCCTCAGCAATAAACCCTCAGCATCAATCCAGCACACACTGTACCAATCCTCAGCAATAAACCACAGCATCAATCCAGCACACTGTACCAATCCTCAGCAATAAACCCTCAGCATCAATCCAGCACACACTGTACCAATCCTCAGCAATAAACCCTCAGCATCAATCCAGCACACACTGTACCAATCCTCAGCAATAAACCCACAGCATCAATCCAGCACACTGTACCAATCCTCAGCAACAAACACAGAGCATCAATCCAGCACACACTGTACCAATCCTCAGCAATAAACCCACCGCATCAATCCAGCACACACTATACCAATCCTCAGCAATAAACCCACAGCATCAATCCAGCACACTGTACCAATCCTGAACAATAAACCCTCAGCATCAATACAGCACACTCTGTACCAAATCCTCAGCAATAAACCCTCAGCATCAATCCAGCACACACTGTACCAATCCTCAGCAATAAACCCACAGCATCAATCCAGCACACACTGTACCAATCCTCAGCAATAAACCCACAGCATCAGTCCAGCACACACTGCACCATTCCTCAGCAATAAACCCAGAGCATCAATCCAGCACACACTGTACCAATCCTCAGCAATAAACCCTCAGCATCAATCCAGAACACACTGTACCAATACTCAGCAATAAACCCTCAGCATCAATCCAGCACACACTGTAGCAATCCTCAGCAATAAACCCACAGCATCAATCTAGCACACTCGACCAATCCTCAGCAATAAACCCACAGCATCAATCCAGCACACACTGTACCAATCCTCAGCAATAAACCCTCAGCATCAATCCAGCACGCACTGTACCAATCCTCAGCAATAAACCCTCAGCATCAATCCAGCACACACTGTACCAATCCTCAGAAATAAACCCTCAGCATCAATCCAGCACACACTGTAGCAATCCTCAGCAATAAGCCACAGCATCAATCCAGCACGCACTGTACCAATCCTCAGAAATAAACCCTCAGCATCAATCCAGCACACACTGTACCAATCCTCAGCAATAAGCCACAGCATCAATCCAGCACACACTGTACCAATCCTCAGCAATAAACCCTCAGCATCAATCCAGCACACACTGTACCAATCCTCAGCAATAAATCCTCAGCATCAATCCAGCACACACTATAGCAATCTTCAGCAATAACCCCTCAGCATCAATCCAGCACACACTGTACCAATGCTCAGCAATAAACCCTCAGCATCAATCCAGCACACACTGTACCAATCCTCAGCAATAAACCCAGAACATTAATCCAGCACACACTGTACCAATCCTCAGCAATAAACCCTCAGCATCAATCCAGCACACACTGTACCAATCCTCAGCAATAAACCCAGAGCATCAATCCAGCACACACTGTACCAATCCTCAGCAATAAACCCTCAACATCAATCCAGCACACACTGTACCAATCCTCAGCAATAAACCCACAGGATCAAACCAGCACAGTGTACCAATCCTGAACAATAAACCCTCAGCATCAATACAGCACACTCTGTACCAAATCCTCAGCAATAAACCCTCAGCATCAATCCAGCACACACTGTACCAATCCTCAGCAATAAACCCACCGCATCAATCCAGCACACACTATACCAATCCTCAGCAATAAACCCACAGCATCAATCCAGCACACTGTACCAATCCTCAGCAATAAACCCTCAGCATCAATCCAGCACACACTGTACCAATCCTCAGAAATAAACCCTCAGCATCAATCCAGCACAAACTGTAGCAATCCTCAGCAATAAGCCACAGCATCAATCCAGCACGCACTGTACCAATCCTCAGAAATAAACCCTCAGCATCAATCCAGCACACACTGTACCAATCCTCAGCAATAAGCCACTGCATCAATCCAGCACACACTGTACCAATCCTCAGCAATAAACCCACAGCATCAATCCTGCACACACTGTACCAATCCTCAGCAATAAACCCTCAGCATCAATCCAGCACACACTGTACCAATCCTCAGCAATAAACCCTCAGCATCAATCCAGCACACACTGTACCAATCCTCAGCAATAAACCCTCAGCATCAATCCAGCACACACTATAGCAATCTTCAGCAATAACCCCTCAGCATCAATCCAGCACACACTGTACCAATCCTCAGCAATAAACCCTCAGCATCAATCCAGCACACACTGTACCAATCCTCAGCAATAAACCCTCAGCATCAATCCAGCACACACTGTACCTATCCTCAGCAATAAACCCTCAGCATCAATCCAGCACACACTGTACCAATCCTCAGCAATAAACCCTCAGCATCAATCCAGCACACACTGTACCAATCCTCAGCAATAAACCCTCAGCATCAATCCAGCACACACTGTACCTATCCTCAGCAATAAGCCACAGCATCAATCGAGCACACTGTACCAATCCTCTGCAATAAACCCTCAGCATCAATCCAGCACACAATGTACCAATCCTCAGCAATAAACCCTCAGCATCAATCCAGCACACTGTACCAATCCTCAGCAATAAACCCTCAGCATCAATCCAGCACACACTGTACCAATCCTCAGCAATAAACCCTCAGCATCAATCCAGCACACAATGTACCTATACTCAGCAATAAACCCAGAGCATCAATCCAGCACACACTGTACCAATCCTCAGCAATAAACCCAGAGCATTAATCCAGCACACACTGTACCAATCCTCAGCAATAAACCCTCAGCATCAATCCAGCACACACTACACCAATCCTCAGCAATAAACCCAGAGCATCAATCCAGCACACACTGTACCAATCCTCAGCAATAAACCCTCAACATCAATCCAGCACACACTGTACCAATCCTCAGCAATAAACCCACAGGATCAAACCAGCACAGTGTACCAATCCTGAACAATAAACCCTCAGCATCAATACAGCACACTCTGTACCAAATCCTCAGCAATAAACCCTCAGCATCAATCCAGCACACACTGTACCAATCCTCAGCAATAAACCCACAGCATCAATCCAGCACACACTGTACCTATACTCAGCAATAAACCCAGAGCATCAATCCAGCACACACTGTACCAATCCTCAGCAATAAACCCTCAGCATCAATCCAGCACACTGTACCAATACTCAGCAATAAACCCAGAGCATCAATCCAGCACACACTGTACCAATCCTCAGCAATAAACCCACAGCATCAATCCAGCACACTCGACCAATCCTCAGCAATAAACCCACAGCATCAATCCAGCACACACTGTACCAATCCTCAGCAATAAACCCTCAGCATCAATCCAGCACACACTGAACCAATCCTCAGCAATAAACCCTCAGCATCAATCCAGCACGCACTCTACCAATGCTCAGCAATAAACCCTCAGCATCAATCCAGAACACACTGTACCAATTCTCAGAAATAAACCCACAGCATCAACCCAGCACACACTGTACGAATCCTCAGCAATAAACCCTCAGCATTAATCCAGCACACCCTGTACCAATCCTCAGCAATAAACCCTCAGCATTAATCCAGCACACCCTGTACCAATCCTCAGCAATAAACCCTCAGCATCAATCAAGCACACACTGTACCAATCCTCAGCAATAAACCCTCAGCATCAATCCAGCACACTGTTCCAATTCTCAGCAATAAACCCACAGCATCAATCCAGCACACACTGTACCAATCCTCAGCAATAAGCCCTCAGCATCAATCCAGCACACACTGTACCAATCCTCAACAATCAACCCTCAGCATCAATCCAGCACACACTGTACCAATCCTCAGCAATAAACCCTCAGCATCAATCCAGCACACACTGTACCAATCCTCAGCAATAAACCCACCGCATCAATCCAGCACACACTGTACCAATCCTCAGCAATAAACCCACAGCATCAATCCAGCACACACTGTGCCAATCCTCAGCAATAAACCCACAGCATCAGTCCAGCACACACTGTACCAATCCTCAGCAATAAACCCAGAGCATCATTCCAGCACACACTGTACCAATCCTCAGCAATAAACCCACAGCATCAATCCAGCACACTCGACCAATCCTCAGCAATAAACCCACAGAATCAATCCAGCACACACTGTACCAATCCTCAGCAATAAACCCTCAGCATCAATCCAGCACACACTGTACCAATCCTCAGAAATAAACCCTCAGCATCAATCCAGCACACACTGTACCAATCCTCAGCAATAAGCCACAGCATCAATCCAGCACACTGTACCAATCCTCAGCAATAAACCCTCAGCATCAATCCAGCACACAATGTAACAATCCTCAGCAATAAACCCACAGCATCAGTCCAGCACACTGTACCAATCCTCAGCAATAAACCCTCAGCATCAATCCAGCACACACTGTACCAATCCTCAGCAATAAACCCTCAGCATCAATCCAGCACACAATGTACCTATACTCAGCAATAAACCCAGAGCATCAATCCAGCACATACTGTACCAATCCTCAGCAATAAACCCAGAGCATTAATCCAGCAAACACTGTACCAATCCTCAGCAAAAAACCCTCAGCATCAATCCAGCACACACTACACCAATCCCCAGCAATAAACCCAGAGCATCAATCCAGCACACACTGTACCAATCCTCAGCAATAAACCCAGAGCATCAATCCAGCACACACTGTACCAATCCTCAGCAATAAACCCTCAGCATCAATCCAGCACACATTGTACCAATCCTCAGCAATAAACCCACAGCATCAATCCAGCACACTGTACCAATCCTGAACAATAAACCCTCAGCATCAATACAGCACACTCTGTACCAAATCCTCAGTAATAAACCCTCAGCATCAATCCAGCACACACTGTACCAATCCTCAGCAATAAACCCACAGCATCAATCCAGCACACACTGTACCAATCCTCAGCAATAAACCCAGAGCATCAATCCAGCACACACTGTACCAATCCTCAGCAATAAACCCACAGCATCAGTCCAGCACACACTGTACCAATCCTCAGCAATAAACCCACAGCATCAATCCAGCACACACTGTACCAATCCTCAGCAATAAACCCTCAGCATCAATCCAGCACACACTGTACCAATCCTCAGCAATAAACCCTCAGCATCAATCCAGCACACACTGTACCAATCCTCAGCAATAAACCCTCAGCATCAATCCAGCACACACTGTACCAATCCTCAGCAATAAACCACAGCATCAATCCAGCACACTGTACCAATCCTCAGCAATAAACCCTCAGCATCAATCCAGCACACACTGTACCAATCCTCAGCAATAAACCCTCAGCATCAATCCAGCACACACTGTACCAAACCTCAGCAATAAACCCACAGCATCAATCCAGCACACTGTACCAATCCTCAGCAACAAACACAGAGCATCAATCCAGCACACACTGTACCAATCCTCAGCAATAAACCCACCGCATCAATCCAGCACACACTATACCAATCCTCAGCAATAAACCCACAGCATCAATCCAGCACACTGTACCAATCCTGAACAATAAACCCTCAGCATCAATACAGCACACTCTGTACCAAATCCTCAGCAATAAACCCTCAGCATCAATCCAGCACACACTGTACCAATCCTCAGCAATAAACCCACAGCATCAATCCAGCACACACTGTACCAATCCTCAGCAATAAACCCACAGCATCAGTCCAGCACACACTGCACCATTCCTCAGCAATAAACCCAGAGCATCAATCCAGCACACACTGTACCAATCCTCAGCAATAAACCCTCAGCATCAATTCAGAACACACTGTACCAATACTCAGCAATAAACCCTCAGCATCAATCCAGCACACACTGTAGCAATCCTCAGCAATAAACCCACAGCATCAATCTAGCACACTCGACCAATCCTCAGCAATAAACCCACAGCATCAATCCAGCACACACTGTACCAATCCTCAGCAATAAACCCTCAGCATCAATCCAGCACGCACTGTACCAATCCTCAGCAATAAACCCTCAGCATCAATCCAGCACACACTGTACCAATCCTCAGAAATAAACCCTCAGCATCAATCCAGCACACACTGTAGCAATCCTCAGCAATAAGCCACAGCATCAATCCAGCACGCACTGTACCAATCCTCAGAAATAAACCCTCAGCATCAATCCAGCACACACTGTACCAATCCTCAGCAATAAGCCACAGCATCAATCCAGCACACACTGTACCAATCCTCAGCAATAAACCCTCAGCATCAATCCAGCACACACTGTACCAATCCTCAGCAATAAATCCTCAGCATCAATCCAGCACACACTATAGCAATCTTCAGCAATAACCCCTCAGCATCAATCCAGCACACACTGTACCAATGCTCAGCAATAAACCCTCAGCATCAATCCAGCACACACTGTACCAATCCTCAGCAATAAACCCAGAACATTAATCCAGCACACACTGTACCAATCCTCAGCAATAAACCCTCAGCATCAATCCAGCACACACTGTACCAATCCTCAGCAATAAACCCAGAGCATCAATCCAGCACACACTGTACCAATCCTCAGCAATAAACCCTCAACATCAATCCAGCACACACTGTACCAATCCTCAGCAATAAACCCACAGGATCAAACCAGCACAGTGTACCAATCCTGAACAATAAACCCTCAGCATCAATACAGCACACTCTGTACCAAATCCTCAGCAATAAACCCTCAGCATCAATCCAGCACACACTGTACCAATCCTCAGCAATAAACCCTCAGCATCAATCCAGCACACACTGTACCAATCCTCAGCAATAAACCCTCAGCATCAATCCAGCACACACTATACCAATCTTCAGCAATAAACCCACAGCATCAATCCAGCACACTGTACCTATCCTCAGCAATAAGCCACAGCATCAATCCAGCACACTGTACCAATCCTCTGCAATAAACCCTCAGCATCAATCCAGCACACAATGTACCAATCCTCAGCAATAAACCCTCAGCATCAATCCAGCACACTGTACCAATCCTCAGCAATAAACCCTCAGCATCAATCCAGCACACACTGTACCAATCCTCAGCAATAAACCCTCAGCATCAATCAAGCACACAATGTACCTATACTCAGCAATAAACCCAGAGCATCAATCCAGCACACACTGTACCAATCCTCAGCAATAAACCCAGAGCATTAATCCAGCACACACTGTACCAATCCTCAGCAATAAACCCTCAGCATCAATCCAACACACACTGTACCAATCCTCAGCAATAAACCCACAGCATCAATCCAGCACACTGTACCAATCCTGAACAATAAACCCTCAGCATCAATCCAGCACACAATGTACCTGTACTCAGCAATAAACCCAGAGCATTAATCCAGCACACTCTGTACCAAATCCTCAGCAGTAAACCCTCAGCATCAATCCAGCACACACTGTACCAATCCTCAGCAATAAACCCACAGCATCAATCCAGCACACACTGTACCAATCCTCAGCAATAAACCCACAGCATCAATCCAGCACACAATGTACCAATCCTCAGCAATAAACCCTCAGCATCAATCCAGCACACACTGTACCAATCCTCAGCAATAAACCCTCAGCATCAATCCAGCACACACTATACCAATCTTCACCAATAAACCCTCAGCATCAATCCAGCACACACTGTACCAATCCTCAGCAATAAACCCTCAGCATCAATCCAGCACACTGTACCTATCCTCAGCAATAAACCCACAGCATCAATCCAGCACACACTGTACCAATCCTCAGCAATAAGCCCACAGCATCAATCCAGCACACACTGTACCAATCCTCAGCAATAAGCCACAGCATCAATCCAGCACACACTGTACCAATACTCAGCAATAAACCCAGAGCATCAATCCAGCATACACTGTACCATTCCTCAGCAATAAACCCACAGCATCAATCCAGCACACTCGACCAATCCTCAGCAATAAACCCACAGCATCAATCCAGCGCACACTGTACCAATCCTCAGCAATAAACCCTCAGCATCAATCCAGCACACACTGAACCAATCCTCAGCAATAAACCCTCAGCATCAATCCAGCACGCACTCTACCAATGCTCAGCAATAAACCCTCAGCATCAATCCAGAACACACTGTACCAATTCTCAGCAATAAACCCACAGCATCAATCCAGCACACACTGTACCAATCCTCAGCAATAAACCCTCAGCATCAATCCAGCACACACTGTACCAATCCTCAGCAATAAACCCTCAGCATCAATCCAGCACACACTGTACCAATCCTCAGCAATAAACCCTCAGCATTAATCCAGCACACACTGTACCAATCCTCAGCAATAAGCCACAGCATCAATCCAGCACACACTGTACCATTCCTCAGCAATAAGCCACAGCATCAATCCAGCACACAATGTACCAATACTCAGCAATAAACCCAGAGCATCAATCCAGCACACACTGTACCAATCCTCAGCAATAAACCCACAGCATCAATCCAGCACACACTGTACCAATCCTCAGCAATAAACCCTCAGCATCAATCCAGCACACACTGTACCAATCCTCAGCAATAAACCCACAGCATCAATCCAGAACACACTGTACCAATCCTCAGCAATAAACCCTCAGCATCAATCCAGCACACTGTACCAATCCTCAGCAATAAACCCTCAGCATTAATCCAGCACACACTGTACCAATCCTCAGCAATAAACCCTCAGCATCAATCCAGCCCACTCTGTACCAATCCTCAGCAATAAACCCTCAGCATCAATCCAGCACACACTGTACCAATCCTCAGCAATAAACCCTCCGCATCAATCCAGCACACACTGAACCAATCCTCAGCAATAAACCCGCAGCATCAATCCAGCACACACTGTACCAATGCTCAGCAATAAACCCACAGCATCTTCGTCTTCTTTTTCTTCGGCAGACTCTCGGAACCAAGATGACGTGCTTCCACACTAAAAATGAGGTCTCAGGTGACTGATGAGTCCAATGCGGGACCTACAGTCTCTGTTACAGGTGGGGCAGATGGTGGTTGAAGGGGCGGATGGGTGGGGTGCTTGGGTTGACGTGCGCTCCTTGCACTGCTTGCGCTTGGCTTCCGCTTGCTCCCGGCGATGAGACTTGAGGTGTTCAGCGCCTTCCCGGATGCTTCTCCTCCACTTTGTGCGGTCTTGGGCCAGGGATTCCCAGGTGTCAGTGGGGATGTTGCACTTTTTCAAGGATGCTTTGAGGGTGTCCTTGAAGCATTTCCTCTGCCCACCTGGGGTTCTCTTGCCGTGTCGGAGCTCCTAGTAGAGCATTTGTTTTGAGAGTCTCGTATCTGGCATGTGGACGATGTGACCCGTCCATCGGAGCTGATCGAGCGTGGGCAAAAATCCGATGCTGGGGATGTCGGCCTGACCGAGAACACTGACGTTGGTGCACCTATCCTGCCAATGGATTTACAGGATCTTGCGGAGGCAGTGTTGGTGGTACCTCTCCAGTGCTTTGAGGTGCCTGCTGTACATGATCCATGTCTCTGAGGCATACAGGAGGGTGGGTATCACTACAGCTGTGTAGACCATGAGCTTGCTGCTGGGTTTGAGGTCCTGGTCTTCAAACACTCTCTTCCTCAGGTGACCGAAGGCTGCACTGGCACACTGAAGGCGGTGTTGGACTTCGTCATCGACGTCTGCCCTTGTTGACAGTAGGCTCCCGAGGTGTGGAAAGTGATCCACGTTGTCCAAGGCCTTGTCGTGGATTTTGATAATCGGGGAGCAGTACTGTGTGGCGGGGGCAGGTTGGTAGAGGATCTTTGTCTTACGGATGTTTAGTGTAAGGCCCATGCTCTCGTACGCTTCGGTGAAGGTGTTGACGATGGTTTGGAGTTCGGCCTCAGAGTGTGCGCAGATGCAAGCGTCGTCTGCATAATGTAATTCGATGACAGAGGATGGGACGACCTTGGATCTGGACTGGAGGCGACGGAGGTTGAACAGTTTCCCCTTTGTTCTGTAAATTAGCTCCACTCCAGCGGGGAGCTTACTGAGGGTGAGATGGAGCATTGCAGCCAGGAAGATCGAGAAGAGCGTTGGTGCGATGACACAGCCTTGCTTGACCCCAGTCCGTACGTGAATTGGGTCTGTGGTGGATCCATTGGTCAGGATCAAGGCTTGCATGTCGGCGTGAAGCAGGCGGAGGATGGTGACAAACTTTTGAGGGCAGCCGAATTTGAGGAGGACACTACATAATCCCTCACAGTTGACGGTGTTGAAGGCTTTTGTGAGGTCAAAGAAGGCCATGTACAGCGGTTAGTGCTGTTACCTGCATTTCTCTTGTAGTTGACGCGCGGTGAAGATCATGTCCATTGTATCCCTTAGTGGGCGGAATCCGCATTGCGACTCTGGGAGGAGCTCTTCTGCCACTGGGAGAAGGCGATTGAGGAGGATTCTTGCGATGACTTTCCCTGTGTCAGACAGCAGGGAAACTCCTCTGTAATTACTGCAATCGGACTTGTCACCTTTCTTGAAGATGGTCACGATTACGGCATCTCTGAGATCCCCTGGCATGCTCTCCTCCTTCCAAATAAGAGAAATGAGTTCATGTATTCGTGCCAATAGTGCTTCTCCGCCATGCTTTAGCGCCTCGCGGGGATTTCATCTGCTCCTGAGGCCTTGTTCTTCAATCCAGCACACACTGTACCAATCCTCAGCAATAAACCCTCTGCATCAATCCAGCACACACTGTACCAATCCTCAGCAATAAACCCTCAGCATCAATCCAGCACACACTGTACCAATCCTCAGCAATAAACCCACAGCATCAATCCAGCACACTGTACCAATGCTCAGCAATAAACCCACAGCATCAATCCAGCACACACTGTACCAATCCTGAGCAATAAACCCTCAGCATCAATCCAGCACACACTGTACCAATCCTCAGCAATAAACCCTCAGCATCAATCCAGCACACTGTACCAATCCTCAGCAATAAACCCACAGCATCTTCTTCTTCTTCTTCTTAGGCAGACTCTCGGAACCGAGGATGACTTGCTTCCACACTAAAAATGAGTTCTCAGGTGACTGATGAGTCCAATGCAGGACCTACAATCTCTGTCACACGTGGGGCAGACGGTGGTTGAAGGGGCGGGTGGTTGGGGTGCTTGGGTTGACGTGCGCGCCTTCCGCTGTTTGCGCTTGGCTTCCGCTTGCTCCCGGCGAAGAGACTCGAGGTATTCGGCGCCTTCCCGGATGCTTCTCCTCCACTTTGTGCGGTCTTTGAAGCAGGCTCGACATGGGTCATTCTGGCAGAGGCAGAGAGTCACGTTGATTGTAGGAGCCTCTCCCAGTTACCTCACAGGCTCCTGCCACAGGGATTGCACTAAGGGAAAGCTTGAGGCATGGTAACCGTTAGGATGGGGAAGCACCGTGGTAGCAGGCACAGGAAACGCCTATTCACTCTCTGGAGATGAAATGATTTTGTGCACAGTGGCTGTGGTCTGTGGACAGTTATGTGGTTGAGGCTGGGGTCAGAAAATGTCAGAGATGGTTGTGGGTGATTCTGGGAGAGAAGGGCGGTACTTTGAGGTTTGCTGTGGTTGTGCTTTATTGCAGAGAGAAGGATGTGGATTGGGGAGGTGAAGGTTGTTGATTTGTTGATATGCAGGTAGGTTGAAGCAAGCTTGTATCTGGCTCCCAGATGCTTTTGGGCCTTGTCCTGCTACCTCCCTCTGCCTCATCCTGAACCAGCTTTTCTGCAGCCTCTTGCTGCATCCCCACCTGGTAGATCTCACTGTCAATAACTGTTGTGCAGCAAACCTCAATGAGCTGGAAGACTTGGGTGAGTTTGGTACCTTAAGCTGTCCCATGGCCTGTTGGGACACTGGAGGGCTGCTCGAGGACGCCAGTTGTGTTTTCGATTACTACTCTGACAGATGCATGAGCCTTGCTGTCTCTCTGCACAGATGCAGTGTCTGGGTGTCATCAGCCAGGTATCCTTAATCCCAAGGAGACAGCCCTTCACTTGCTGGGAACCAGCAAACTGGAGTTGGATGGTGGACTGACAGCATAAGTGCAGCCTGGGAATTGCATTACGCCCGTCACCAGCTACTCCAGCTAGACACTCACTGTAGGAGACCTTGTGATATATGCAGGTGGCAATCCTGCCCGGAGCACCAAGCCCCTCGACTCCCATCTACCACCCCTTTCATTTTGGGGAAACTCGCCATCTGGAAGAAGCTTTGCTCTGTGGGGACCTCGATACAGGATATGTGCCTTTTCGTGGGATATGTGGAACACTCTTTATAGAAACATAGAAACATAGAATCTAGGAGCAGGAGTAGGCCGTTCGGCCCGTCGAGCCTGCTCCACCATTCAATACGATCATGGCTGATCATCCAAATCCAGTACCCTGTCCCTGCTTTAATCCCCACAGTACACATATCCCACCCTACCCCCGTAACCCCACGTATTTAATTCCCCCTAACATATCCCATCCTATCCCCATAACCCCACATATTTAATCCCCCCCTAACACTAAGGGTCAATTTATCATAGCCAAATCAACCTAACCCGCACATTTTTGGACTTTGTTCCAGTCCTACTCGGGTCCCCTCCCTCACCTCTTTTTCCGGTACATTGATGACTGTATCGGTGCCGTCTCCTGCTCTCGCCCTGAACTAGAACATTTCATTCACTATGCTTCCAATTTCCACCCTTCCCTCACCTTCACATGGTCCATCTCCGACTCTTCCCTTCCCTTCCTCGACTTCTCCATCTCCATCTCTGGGGATAGGTTATTGACTAACATTCACTACAAGCCCACTGACTCCCACAGCTACCTGGACTACACTTCCTCCCACCCCGCCTCCTGTAAGGACTCTATTCCATTCTCCCAGTTTCTCCGTCTCCGCCGCATCTGCTCTGATGATGCCACCTTCCATACCAGTGCTTCCGACATGTCTTCCTTTTTCCTCAACCGAGGATTCCCCTCTACCGTGGTCGACACGGCCCTCGACCGTGTCCGTTCTATCTCCCGCACTTCTGCCCTCACCCCTGCCCCTCCCTCCCGGAACCACGATAGAGTTCCCCTTGTCCTCACCTTTCACCCCACCAGCCTCCACATTCAACGGATCATCCTCCGCCATTTCCAGCGTGATCCCACCACCAAACACATCTTCCCCTCACCTCCCCTTTCAGCATTCCGCAGGGACCGCTCCCTCCGCGACACCCTAGTCCACTCCTCTACCACCCCCAGCACCCCTTCCCCTTCACCCGGCACCTTCCCGTGCACGCGCAGGAGATGCTACACATGCCCTTACACCTCCCCTCTTCCCACTGTCCAGGGCCCCAAACACCCCTTCCAGGTGAAACAGCGATTTACTTGTACTTCCTGCAATTTAGTATACTGTATTCGCTGCTCACGATGTGGTCTCCTCTACATTGGGGAGACCAAACGCAGATTGGGTGACCGCTTTGCGGAACACCTCCGTTCAGTCCGTAAGGGGGACCCCGAGCTCCCGGTGGCCTGTCACTTTAATTCACCGCTTCACTCCCACTCTGACCTCACCGTCCTCGGCCTATTACACTGTTCCACGGAAGCGCAGCGTAAGCTCGAGGAACAGCACCTCATCTTTCGTTTAGGCACGCTACAGTCCTCTGGACTCAATATCGAGTTCAACAATTTTAGATCATAACCTCAGCTCCAATCACATTTATATTTTATTTTTTCCACCCTTTTATTTGCCCCCCCCCACCTTTTTTTTTCCTCCTAGAAGCTGGCAGCTGTCCTTCATTCTGCCAGTGGATTTCACACTTCTTTCAGCCTTAATCTGTCACATTAACACCACCTCTAGCCTTGCATATCTCTTAATGTCTCTTAATGTCTCTTCATCTCCCCCTTTGTTCTTTTATCCCCTCCCCCTTTTCCCAGCTTTACTCTGGCCTTAAATCTATTTGATTTCCGGCTCTTCACAGTTCTGATGAAAGGTCATCGACCTGAAACGTTAACTCTCTTTCTCTCTCCACGGATGCTGCCTGGCCTGCTGAGTTTTTCCAGCGTTTTCTGTTGTTACCTCGATACAGGGGTCAGCACCTGATGATTGCACCAATGCAGTGCAGACTGAATGATACAACTTGCATTTACATAGCACCTTTAATCTAAATAGTAACAATAACGTCCCAAGGCACTTCACAGGCAAAAGAAAAAATACAGACTCCGAGCCAAAGAAGGAGCTACCAGGAGGGGTAACCAAAAGCTTTAAAGAGGGGCTTGAAGGAGCAGAGGGAGGTGGAGGGGTTTAGAGGGAATTCCAGAGTGGGTAAAGGCACGGCTGCCAATGAAGCAATGAGTGGAGGGGGGAGGGAGAGATGCACAAGAGGCCTGTGTCAGAATGGAGAGTTTGGTGGGATGGGGTTGCAGCACTGGAGGAGGTGACAGATGGGGAGGGGCGAGGCCAGATAGGGAGTTAAACACAAGGGTGAGAATTTTTAAATCGAGGCGTTGCCAGGCTGGGAGCCAATGTAGGTCAGCGAGCACAGGGTTGATGGGTGAACGGGACTTGGTGTGAGCTAGGATACGGGCAGCAGTTTTGGATGAGCTCAAGTTTATGGAGGGTGGGAGGCTGGCCAGGAGAGCTTTGGAATATTCGAGTCTTGTGCTGACAAAGGCATGGATGATGGTTTCAGTGGCAGATAGAGCCAATGCCACCTGGAATGACATTTAGGCAAAAACCTTCATGGCAGTCATCACCTTGAGTGCCACAGGGAGCCCTGTGCTTGCCCTGGTGTAGCTGAAAGTCCTTCACCAACATGATGCGACACTCTCAGATCATCTCCCTCGGGAAGTGTAGCCCTCAACGTTACAACCACTGAGGAAAGGCCCATAGATTCAGCCAAGAGGATCATGGTTGAGCGTCCCCCCTCCCGCCCCCATGATGCCGTCATCCAAAATGACCTCCTATTTCTCCTCTTCCTCTAATTAGGCCAAATATGATATAGGATCCCAAATGCGACCCGAGTGTGCTAAAAGGGATGATGCCCTCCAAACGCTCCCTATGTGAACCCCAAGATGGGGACAGTGCACCCCCAGTAAACCGCTGGCCCAAAATCGACATTGCAGGCGTTCTCCCACTTACAGCCTGTCGCTTTCGGTGCAGCACCTTCAACTCTCAGGGTTTGGCAACCCAGCGCTCAGTTTAAAGGGGCATTGCCTACACCTGACCAGTGACCCAGCAGAAGCCAAGGAAAGCTGGTTGTTGCAGATCACCGCTAACATCACTAACACCCGATCATCTGTGGCTCAAGGAAGCTCACCCAGCAAAACAAACCTACTAGAGAGTCGGGATGAGATGGTGTCACTGCGACCCTGCTTTGCATCTCAAAATATATCGCTGTTCCTTCATAGTCGGCGGGGCAAAATCCTGGAACTCCTTCCCAATGTTCCCTCTAATTTTTTTTTGGCCCACACAGCTCCTTAAAGGGGCCACGCGGGCCATTCAAAATTCCACGCATGTGCGTTTTTTTCTATTCAAAAGCTGGCTGCACGGGGACTTTATACGTAGCATTGCTCCCTCCCTAACTGCACTGTGGGAGCACCGTCACCACATGGATGGCAGTGGTTCAAGGCGGCGGCTCACCAACACCTACTCAAGTCAATTAGGAATGGGCAATAAATGCCAGCCTTGCCAGCAACGCCCACATCCCAGGAATAAATATAAAAAGTAGGCAGACATGGGGAGCAGAGCAAAGAAAGAAAGGCTCTGCGATTAGGAGAGTCTAGGGATGCACTCACTGGAACAGAGAGCCGGTGGGGACACAAGGGTTTGGGAATTATGAAAGATTATTTCCACTAGTCAGTGAATCAGCATCCAGGTGGAATACATTCAGCATTAGTACTGGAAGTAGTAATGTTAGAAGGAATCTTATTTTCATGCAAAGGGTTATTGAAGCAAAGTCAGTCATTCAGGAGAGAGCTTGCTGAAGATATAATATATGTAATATAATAACCTTTATAAAGCGCTGGTTAGGCCACAACTGGAGTATTGCGTCCAGTTCTGGTCACCACACTTTAGGAAGGATGTGAAGGCCCTTGAGAGGGTGCAGAGGAGATTTACCAGAATGGTTCCGGGGATGGGGGATCTTAGCTACAAGGACAGGTTGGAGAAGCTGGATTTGTTTTCATTAGAGCAAAGGAGGTTGAGGGGCGATTTGATAGAGGTGTACAAGATGATGAAGGGTTTGGATAGGCTAGACGGGGAAAGCCTGTTCCCATTAGTTGATGGTACAAGGACTAGGGGACACAGATTTAAGGTTTTGGGCAAGAGATACAGGGAGGAATGTGAGGAAAAACATTTTTACGCAGCGAGTGGTGAGGACCTGGAACTCGCTGCCGATGGAAGCGGTGGAAGCGGAGACACTCAATGTTTTCAAGGGGAGACTGGATAGGCACTTGAGGGAAATAAACTTGCAGGGCTACGGGGATAGAGCAGGGGAATGGGACTGACTGGATTGCTCTACAGAGAGCCAGCACGGACTCGATGGGCCGAATGGCCTCCTTCTATGCCATTATGACTATGTGAAGAATTGAAGGGTATGGGGAAATGGGATTAGAGTGGCTATGTCTAATGAGAGGCACATCACGACAGTGGAACCAGGGCTTGAATGGTCTCATTTGGAATTGAAATTTCCAATTCTACGAAGTGAGTCCTTGCAGTTTCCATTTTGTGAAGCTGTTCCTGAGCATTGCTGCGGGGAATGATCATCAGAGCAGTCACTCCACACCATGGCGATTTCTTCACCCGGCTGATCTGAGAGTTTTTCTGGTGAAGGGGTCTTGCTGTTTTCGATAGCTGTATGTGGCCGGACTCTGGGTAGAAACCTTCGCTGTACAGCTCCAGGAACAGATAACTGCCAATCCAAGTCACTTCCCTTTCACTTCCTCCCACCTGTAACTTTTTAAGGACCCTGTTGGGGATGATGCAGCACAGACACCGAGGTTCCAGTCCTCGAGCAGCCATCCTATCGGTTACTGTGGACTTGGACAATATGGGGTGAGGGGGTGCAAGTGTCTGCTCCAGACCAGCACCTCGCAACCAAGGTGCCACAATCACTTTAATCTCTCCCTCCCACAATAGTACGGTAGTGTTTTGTGTGTGTGGAGAAGTGAAAGGTATAAGGACCACTCTTCCCATTTGTGCTTAGAACACAAGTGGCAGCAGGCTATTCGACTATAGGGAACATCACAGCAGAGCCCTATTCTGTCCTCACTGGCACAGGGGTCAGTAACATGGTGATCAGGAGCAAGCTGACATTCCTCCTCCATAACCCAGGGGCTCGGACACCAACGGCACCATTGCTGCTCCAGCAGAGATCAGATAAAATCCGCAGAGTGGAGACTGAACCCGTCACATTCAGGGCTGCACACGCTCAGTACCACACCATACGATGCACTCAGCTCCACGGTCATGGGATGTGGGCGTCGCTGGCAAGGCCAGCATTTATTGCCCATCCCTAATTGCCCTTGAGAAGGTGGTGGTGAGCCGCCTTTTTGAACCACTGCAGTCCATGTGGTGAAGGGGCTCCCACAGTGCTGTTAGGGAGAGAGTTCCAGGGAGTGTCAAATGACTCAATTCGTCCCCTAGTTGCAGGAGCGCTGGACAGTCAGTCCTAATGGGGAGGGGGGAGGAACGGGGGAATGTAATTAGTATTGGAGTGAAAATATCAAACACAGCCTTTGACTCAGTGGGAGTCAGGAGGTTGCAGGTTTGAACCCCGCTCCAGACAGTCCGAGTGAGTGGAGAGCGGAGCACCGGATCGGAATTCCGGGGTAACATCCAGCGGGATCCTCGTGTCCGGTGGGTGTGGGTGACCCCCCCACCCCCTCATCGTATGGGCTGTGGGAGCCCATAAAACCGTCCCGCTATATAGGACAAATCCCTCCCCCCCCCCCCCCACAATCGGCTGGGAGGAAGATGGTTACGGCCATTGGAAGGAGCGATAATGTCGCAGCCTGTCACACTGTTAATCAGCCCGCGAATCATAGAATGATACAGCACAGGCGGCCATTCGGCCCATCCTTCACTACTTCACCCTGTTCGCCACGGGAAGTATGTAAAGATACAAAAGCATCAGAAACATATAAATAAAAAACAAGAATATTAAAAAAAGCATTTATTAAACAATTCACAATGTACCATACCACAAGTGCAACCTCAGATATTTCATCTAAAAAACCTGAAAATGTACACTGCTCCTCAAACCTCAGCTACAGACCCTGGACACAGGACACTATGGTGTGGTGGAGACTCAGTATTGTACAGGGAAGCAGCTAGGTTAGCAGAGCGAAGATGTTGAGAGCAGGGAGGTGGAAGAGTTAGTCAGGCCATCTCCACGGCCACTGGCTCAGCAGCAGGCGTCACAATCAGACGAGGTTCAACCAGCGAGCTCCAACTCTCTGTTACCTGAAAGAACACCGCAATAACAGAGTGAGAAACACCACCATTAATTGGTTGAATTGCGCATTATAGAATCAGAGCACAGAAGGAGGCCATTCGGCCCATCGTGCCTGTGCTAGCTCTTTGAAAGAGCTCTCCAATTAGTTCCACTCCACCCCCCACCCACCCCCAAACACGCACAGTGGGATGCGAGGGACAGTTGCAAGGCAGCATTTATTGGCCATCCCTAGCTGCCCTGAGGAACTGGAGTCACGTGTAGGCCAGATTGGCGCGGGTAAGCATGACAATATTAGGGAGAACCCAGCACCTTTCATAGGATTACATGGGACATACGGCACAGAAACAGGCCATTCGGTCCAACCAGTCCATGCTGGCATTTATGCTCCACTCGAGCCTCCTCCTGTCTTTCCTCATCTAAATCTATCAGCATAACCCTCACATTTCTGGTATCATCCTTGTAAATCTTCTCTGCACCCTCTCCAGTGCCTCTATATCCTTTTTATAATATGGCGACCAGAACTGTACGCAGTACTCCAAGTGTGGTCTAACCAAGGTTCGATACGGGTTTAGCATAACTTCCCTACTGTTCAATTCTATCCCTCTAGAAATAAACCCTAGTGCTTGGTTTGCTTTTTTTATGGCCTTGCGAACCTGTGTCGCAACGTTTAGTGATTTGTGTATTTGTACTCCGAGATCCCTTTGCTCCTCCACCCCACCCAGACTCACACTCTCCAAGTGATGTGACCTCCCTATTCTTCCTACCAAAATGTAATACCTCACATTTATCTGTGTTGAACTTCATTTGCCAATTATATGCCCATTCTGCAAGTTTATTAATGTCCTCCTGTAACTTGTTGCAGTCCTCCTCAGTATTGACTATCCCCCTCAATTTGGTGTCATCTGCAAATTTAGAAATTGTGTTTTTGATCCCAAAGTCTAAATCGTTAATATAAATTGTGAATAACATTGGTCCCAGCACTGATCCTTGTGGAACACCACTACCCACCTTCTGCCACTGTGAATAGCTGCCCTTTACCCCTACTCTCTGCTTTCTGTCCTGAAGCCAGCCAGCAATCCATTCTGCTACTTGTCCCCTGACTCCGCATTCTCTGACCTTGTTCATCAGTCTATTATGGGGTACCTTATCGAAGGCCTTTTGAAAATCCAGATCAATTACATCTACTGCATTACCATTGTCTACTCTCGCTGTTACCTCTTCAAAAAATTCAATGAGGTTGGTCAAGCAAGACTTTCCCTTTTGAAATCCATGTTGACTATTCCTTGTTATATTTTTGGTTTCTAGATGTTCTTCTATTTTCTCCTTTAGTAAATGATGCACTAATGCCAAAGAAAATTTCATGCCAGCTCACAAATGACCAACTTTATGGCATTTACTTTCACAGCTTGCCACGGTGGGATTGAAACTGGTGACCTCTGGGTTGCTAGTGCTGCCGTAACCATGAGACTATCACCCACACGCACTCACAAAAACACTCAATTTCACAGATACACACATCTCAAATACACACAGAATCTCTGAACATGGTCCATCTCACACATGCACGCATACAGTCCTCGCGCGCACACTCACGTGCACCACTTCAGATACACACTGTCCCACTCTCTTGCATATTCGCACTCCATTATACCACTACACAAATTCTCTTTGGCATTACTGCATCATTTTCTAAAAGCTCTGCTCACACCTCCCAAGCAGTTCAGAGACTCAAGTTCCCTCTCACACTCTGGCTCAGTGGGTAGCACTCTCACCTCTGAATCAGAAGGTTGTGGGTTCAAGTCCCACTCCAGAGAGTACCGAGGGAGCGCTGCACTGTTGGAGGTGCCATCGGGTGAGATGTCTGCCCCCTCAGATGGGCATAAAGATGCAAATGTCCTGGCCAATATTTATCCCACAACCAACATCATTAAAACAGATTATCTGATCATTATTTAATTGCTGTTTGTGGGAGCTTGCTGTTCGTAAATTGACTGCCGTGTTTCCTAAATTACAACAGTGACTACACTTTAAAAGTATTGCACTGGCTGTGAAGCGCTTTGGGACATCCGGAGGTGCTGTAGAAATGGAAGTTCTCTCTCCCAGTGATACACAGTATGGATGTAAGCCAGTGTTTGAGCTCCCCACGGTGAAGATAGACAGTAGCGGTTAGTTTCCACTACACCTACCTGGGGCTCCCTCGTCACGGCATACTCCACCATATCCTCTCCATTCTCAGTTTGATAGATGAGGTCAAACTTTCCAGGCTCTTTGGAACTTTCTGGAACAAAGTAATAATGTCTGGAGTAAGCCTGAGATACCAGTCAAAGCATCAAAACTGTGGCAGCAAATTTACTCACAACCACCAACAGACGAGCGCCTGGAATAGCAGGTTCCCTGGGACTGGACTATGAGAGTCTGGAATAGCAGGTTCCCTGGGACTGGACTAGGAGAGTCTGGAATAGCAGGTTCCCTGGGACTGGACTATGAGAGTCTGGAATAGCAGGTTCCCTGGAACTGGACTATGAGAGTCGGGAATAGTAGGTTCCCTGGGACTGGACTATGAGAGTCGGGAATAGCAGGTTCCCTGGGACTGGACTATGAGAGTCGGGAATAGCAGGTTCCCTGGGACTGGACTATGAGAGTCGGGAATAGCAGGTTCCCTGGGACTGGACTATGAGAGTCGGGAATAGCAGGTTCCCTGGGACTGGACTATGAGAGTCGGGAATAGCAGGTTCCCTGGGACTGGACTAGGAGAGTCGGGAATAGTAGGTTCCCTGGGACTGGACTATGAGAGTCGGGAATAGCAGGTTCCCTGGGACTGGACTATGAGAGTCGGGAATAGCAGGTTCCCTGGGACTGGACTATGAGAGTCGGGAATAGCAGGTTCCCTGGGACTGGACTAGGAGAGTCGGGAATAGCAGGTTCCCTGGGACTGGACTATGAGAGTCTGGAATAGTAGGTTCCCTGGGACTGGACTATGAGAGTCGGGAATAGCAGGTTCCCTGGGACTGGACTATGAGAGTCTGGAATAGCAGGTTCCCTGGGACTGGACTACGAGAGTCTGGAATAGCAGGTTCCCTGGGACTGGACTATGAGAGTCGGGAATAGCAGGTTACCTGGGACTGGACTATGAGAGTCGGTAATTGCAGGTTCCCTGGGTCTGGACTAGGAGAGTCGGGAATAGTAGGTTCCCTGGACTGACACTGCAGGCACAAATAGCCACATGGGAATATGATGTTGTGGCAATAACGGAGACCTGGCTCAATAAAGGGCAGGATTGAGTATTAAATATTCCTGGTTATAAGGTGTTCAGGAAAGATAGCAGGTGGTGTGGCAGTATTGGTTAAAGAGAATGTTAGTGCTGGAGAGGATGGGGACGTCCTGGAATCTATAGGGCTAGAGTGAAGAAATAGAGGCGGAAAGGCAGGGCAACTAAAGTCAGAGCTCCCTGGATGACAAAACAGATAGAGACTATGATGAAGCAGAAAAAGAGTGCGTATGACAGATGTCAGGTTGCAAATACATCTGAGAATCAGGCTATATATAGAAAAGCCAGAGAAGTGAAAAAGAAAATAGGAGGGGCAAAGAGAGGATATGAGAATAGAATGGCAGCCAACATAAAAGGGAATCCAAAAGTCTTCTATAGGCATATAAATAGCAAAAGGGTAGTAAGAGGAGGGGTGGGGCCAATTAGGGACCAAAAAGGAGACCTATGCATGGAGACAGAGGGTATGGTTGAGGTACTAAATGAGTACTTTGCATCTGTCTTCACCAAGGAAGAGGATGCTGCCATAGACATAGTGAAGGAGGAGGTAGTGGAGACACTTGATAGGATAAAAATTAATAAAGAAGAGGTTTAGAAAGGCTGGCTGTACTTAAAGTAGATAAGTCACCAGGAGCAGATGGGATGCATCCTAGGATGCTGAGGGAATTGAGGGTGGAAATCGCGGAGGTACTGGCCATAATATTCCAATCCTCCATTGATACAGGGGTGGTGCCAGAGGACTGGAGAATTGCAAATGTTACACCATTGTTCAAAAAAGGGTGTAAAGATAAACCCAGCAACTACAGGCCAGTCAGTTTAACCTCGGTAGTGGGGAAGCTTTTAGAAACAATAATCAGGGACAAAATTAACAGTCACTTGGACAAGTGTGGATTAATTAAGGAAAGCCAGCACGGATTTGTTAAAGGCAAATTGTGTTTAACCAACTTGATTGAGTTTTTTGACGCGGTAACAGAGAGGGTTGATGAGGGTAATGCGGTTGATGTGGTGTACATGGATTTCCAAAAGGCGTTCGACAAAGTGCCACATAATAGGCTTGCCAACAAAGTTGAAGCCCATGGAATAAAAGGGACAGTGGCAGCATGGATAAGAAATTGGCTAAGTGATAGGAAACAGAGAGTAGTGGTGAACGGTTGTTTATCGGACTGGAGGAAGGTGTACAGTGGTGTTCCCCAGGGGTTGGTTTTAGGACCATGGCTTTTCTTGATATATATTAATGACTTGGATGTGGGTGTACAGGGCACAATTTCAAAATTTGCAGATGACACATAACTTGGAAGAATAGTGAACAGTGAGGAGGAGAGTGATAGACTTCAGGAAGACATAGACAGGCTGGTGAAATGGGCGGACACGTGGCAGATGAAATTTAACGCAGAAAAGTGTGAAATGATACATTTTGGTAGAAAGAATGAGGAGAGGAAATATAAACTAAATGGTACAATCCTAAAGGGGGTGCAGAAAGAGAGACCTGGGGGTATGTGGCATAAATCGTTGAAGGTGGCAGGGCAGGTTGAGAAAGCAGTTAAAAAGGCTTACGGGATCCTGGGCTTCATGAATAGAGGCATCGAGTACAAAAGTGTGGAAATTATGATGAACCTGTGTAAAACACTGGTTCGGCCCCAACTGGGGTACTGTGTCCAATTCTGGGCACCACACTTTAGGAAGGATGTGAAGGCCTTAGAGAGGGTGCAGAAAAGATTTACGAGAATGATTCCAGGAATGAGGGACTTCAGTTACGTTGATAGACTGGAGAAGCTGGGGCTGTTCTACTTGGAGCAGAGAAGATTGAGAGGAGATTTGATAGAGGTGTTCAAAATCATGAGGGGTCTGGACAGAGTAGATAGAGAGAAACTGTTCCCATTGGCAGATGGGTCGAGAACCAGAGGACACAGATTTAAGGTGATTGGCAAAAGAACCAAAGGCGACGTAAGAAAAAACTTTTTTACGCAGCAAGTGGTTAAGATTTAGAATGTACTGCCTGAAAGGGTGGTGGAGGCAGATTCAATCTTATCTTTCAAAAGGGAGCTGGATAGGTATCTGAAGGAATTTTTTTTGCAGGGCTACGGGGAAAGGGCGGGGAGTGGGACTAGCCGAGAGTCGGCACGGGCTCGACGGGCCGACTGGCCTTCTTCCGTGCTGTAACCATTCTATGATTCTATTCTATGACAGACGAGTCTGGAATAGCAGGTTCCCCCGGACTGACGCTTTCAATCCGCTTTGAGAAATGTGTGATCATGAAATTATTGAGACCAATGTTTATAACAAAAGAGAAGATCGATGAACATTTTCATATCCAATAAACAATATGCCAATCTTTGAGGATGTAACGTGCTGTACATAAAGGGGAACTGGTGGATGTACTGTACTTAGATTTCCAGAAGGCATTTGATAAGGTGCCACATCAAAGGTTATTGCGGAAAATAAAAGCTCATGGTGTAGGGGGTAACATATTGGCATGGATAGAAGATTGGCTGGCTAACAGGAAACAGAGAGTAGGCATAAATGGGTCATTTTCTGATTGGCAAGATGTAACGAGTGGTGTGCCACAAGGATCAGTGCTGGGGCCTCAACTTTTTACAATTTATATAAATGACTTGGATGAAGGGACCGAAGGTATGGTTGCTAAATTTGCTGATGACACAAAGATAGGTAGGAAAGTAAATTGTGAAGAGGACATAAGGAGGCTACAAAGGGATATAGATAGGTTAAGTGAGTGGGCAAAGATCTGGCAAATGGAGTATAATGTGGGAAAATGTGAAGTTGTCCATTTTGGCAGGAAGAATAAAAAAGCATATTATTTAAATGGTGGGAGATTGCAGAGCTGAGATGCAGAAGGATCTGGGTGACCTAGTGCATGAATCGCAAAAAGTTACTATGCAGGTACAGCAAGTAATTAGGAAAGCTAATAGAATGTTATCGTTTATTGCGAGGGGAATTGAATACAAAAGTAGGGAGGTTATGCTTCAGTTATACAGGGCATTGGTGAGACCACATCTGGAGTACTGTGTACAGTATTAGTCTCCTTATTTAAGGAAGGATGTAAATGCGTTGGAAGCAGTTCAGACGGCTTACTAGACTAATACCTGGAATGGGCGGGTTGTCTTATGAGGACAGGCTAGGCTTGTATCCGCAGGAGTTTAGAAGAGTAAGAGTATAAGATTCTGAGGGGTCTGGACAGGGTGGATGTGGAGAGGATGTTTCCTCTTGTGGGAGAATCTAGAACTAGGGGTCACTGTTTAAAAATAAGGGGTCGCCCATTTAAGACAGAAACGAGGAGAAATTTCTCACATAGGGTCGTGAGTCTTTGGAACTCTCTCCCTCAGAGGGCGGTGGAAGCAGAGTCTTTGAATATTTTTAAGGCAGAGGTAGATAGATTCTTGATAAGCAAGGGGTGAAAAGTTATCAGGAGTAGGCGGGAATGTGGAGTAATCGGATCAGCCACGATCTTATTAAATGGCGGAGCAGGCTCAAAGGGCCGAGTGGCCTACTCCTGCTCCTAATTCGTATGTTCCCCTCTCCTGGGTACAGGTTCCACAAGTGCCACCTGCCCTTTAGTACCTCACCAATTCTTTATCCATAAGCCTCAATAGTGAGTCACCGGGTATTTCAACTGTGGGGGCATCACAGCTGACTAGACTCTTGTTCCCACTCAACACACGCGGTTCCAGCAGGTCGCTGGGCAGCGATAAGGAACAGATACCTGGGCTGATTCTTCCTTCCCTTCCCCACAGTCACTCAGGTTAACTGTCGCCTCTACCACAGCCTTGGCCGAGGTCTGGAGCACGGATGTGGAATGGAACCTGGGGCCTTCCCGGCCTCTATGGCTCAGGGGATAAACTCACTGAGCCATCAGGGGAGCCCCATGTACATATTTTAAACAAAGTGCTTTTAGTCTTTTATTGCTGAAATGCTGTATAATTGACAGATGTTCCTCTGCTTTCTGTCGGTTCTGTCTCTGTTGAGAAATCTGGAATATTTGTTACGTTAAAGATCTACATAAATGCCAGTTCTTATAGTTTCAGTGCTTTACCTATCAAAGCAGAGTGTGCACAGGACACTCACTGCAGAGAATGCCTCACCTGTTGATACGGAGTCGACACGGAGCTCCACCTGTTGCGTACTGGGATTGTAACTCATGATTCTTCCTTCCTTTAAAGAAAGAGTTTTCAGGCGAGTCAGACGGCAAGAACATGGAACATGGCTCTGCGAGCTCACTCCACTCAATCTGCAATCCGAAAACATCACTTCCATTCTCCACTTAATCCTGCTTCACCTCGCAGCCTTCGCCAGCATCCACCCCCCCGCCCCCATTCCCTGCCCAGTGCCCCCTCCCCCCACCACCGTCCACCCCAGCCCTCTGACCACCACCCTTCGCCCAGCCCCTCCCTGCCCACCACCCCTCGCCCAGCCCCCCCGCCCCCATTTCCTGCCCAGTGCCCCCTCCCCCGACCACCGTGCCCCCCCCCAGTCCACCACCCATCCCCCCCACCACCGTCCCACCCACTGTCCACCACCCATCCCCCCACCACCGTCCCACCCACTGTCCACCACTCCTACCCCACCCACCTCATGGCCCACCAGCCGTCCCCCCTCCTTTCAAGCTAGTGCAAAATGAATGTTCATTTCTTGTAAAATACTTTTAAATACCTTGTAATCTGACAACTCAGGCGTGTAATTCTCAGACAGCTCCAACACCTTGGGAGAAAATCAGAAACGGTCAGATTAGATTGTGGAGATTCACGAGAACAGGAACAGGCGGAGCCTTTGAGAGATTGTCCCCTCCTCCCACCGTGTCCCTGGCCCCTCCTCCCACCGTGTCCCTGGCCCCCCCTCCCACCGTGTCCCTGGCCCCCCCTCCCACCGTGTCCCTGGCCCCCCCTCCCACCGTGTCCCTGGCCCCCCTCCCACCGTGTCCCTGGCCCCCCCTCCCACCGTGTCCCTGGCCCCCCCTCCCACCGTGTCCCTGGCCCCCCCTCCCACCGTGACCCTGGACCCCTCCTCCCACCGTGTCACCGTGACCCTGGATCCCTCCTCCCACCGTGACCCTGGACCCCTCCTCCCACCGTGACCCTGGACCCCTCCTCCCACCGTGACCCTGGACCCCTCCTCCCACCGTGTCCCTGGACCCCTCCTCCCACCGTGACCCTGGACCCCTCCTCCCACCGTGACCCTGGACCCCTCCTCCCACCGTGACCCTGGACCCCTCCTCCCACCGTGACCCTGGACCCCTCCTCCCACCGTGTCCCTGGACCCCTCCTCCCACCGTGACCCTGGCCCCTCCTCCCACCGTGTCCCTGGACCCCTCCTCCCACCGTGACCCTGGACCCCTCCTCCCACCGTGACCCTGGCCCCTCCTCCCACCGTGACCCTGGATCCCTCCTCCCACCGTGACCCTGGCCCCTCCTCCCACCGTGACCCTGGGCCCCTCCTCCCACCGTGACCCTGGACCCCTCCTCCCAACGTGTCACCGTGACCCTGGACCCCTCCTCCCACCGTGACCCTGGACCCCTCCTCCCACCGTGACCCTGGACACCTCCTCCCACCGTGACCCTGGATCCCTCCTCCCACCGTGACCCTGGATCCCTCCTCCCACCGTGACCCTGGATCCCTCCTCCCACCGTGACCCTGGATCCCTCCTCCCACCGTGACCCTGGATCCCTCCTCCCACCGTGACCCTGGACCCCTCCTCCCAACGTGTCACCGTGACCCTGGATCCCTCCTCCCACCGTGACCCTGGACCCCTCCTCCCACCGTGACCCTGGACCCCTCCTCCCACCGTGACCCTGGACCCCTCCTCCCACCGTGTCCCTGGACCCCTCCTCCCACCGTGACCCTGGACCCCTCCTCCCACCGTGACCCTGGACCCCTCCTCCCACCGTGACCCTGGACCCCTCCTCCCACCGTGACCCTGGACCCCTCCTCCCACCGTGTCCCTGGACCCCTCCTCCCACCGTGACCCTGGCCCCTCCTCCCACCGTGTCCCTGGACCCCTCCTCCCACCGTGACCCTGGACCCCTCCTCCCACCGTGACCCTGGCCCCTCCTCCCACCGTGACCCTGGATCCCTCCTCCCACCGTGACCCTGGCCCCTCCTCCCACCGTGACCCTGGACCCCTCCTCCCAACGTGTCACCGTGACCCTGGACCCCTCCTCCCACCGTGACCCTGGACCCCTCCTCCCACCGTGACCCTGGACCCCTCCTCCCACCGTGACCCTGGATCCCTCCTCCCACCGTGACCCTGGATCCCTCCTCCCACCGTGACCCTGGATCCCTCCTCCCACCATGACCCTGGATCCCTCCTCCCACCGTGACCCTGGACCCCTCCTCCCAACGTGTCACCGTGACCCTGGATCCCTCCTCCCACCGTGACCCTGGATCCCTCCTCCCACCGTGACCCTGGATCCCTCCTCCCACCGTGACCCTGGAGCCCTCCTCCAAACGTGTCACCGTGACCCTGGATCCCTCCTCCCACTATGACCCTGGACCCCTCTGTACAAACACGTCACCATGACCCCAGTTACACTTTCTGCTTCACTGTCCTTCCCATGGAACTAATCCCACAGCCCCACTCCCTGCAGGGAGAACAATTCCTTCTCTTACTCCTCACACTCTCACTCATGTCCCTTGTGAGTTGAACCCTTTCACCTACTCTTTTTCTCCACTCTCTTCATAATCTTGAAATTTTCACAGATGTTAACTCAATGTCGCCTCTTTTTCAAAGGAAACAAATCTGACTTACTGAACGTATCCACATTATTGAAATGCCTGATGTCTGGAGTTACTTTCCATGCTAGTCTCTGCACCCTCTCAAGGACAGCAAGTTCCTTCTTACAGCAAAGAATCTCGTAGAGTTATCGTTACAGACACATAGTTTAGTCTTTATTTCAAGCAAGGTCAGGGCTTTCGTAAAACAAATTGAGAGCCTGCCCAGAATCAGTGAGATGAGGAGAGGTTACCTTAAAGGCAATTCTTTCTCCCACTTGAGGTGGTGCGGCCAGGAGCGGCAGTTTGCTGTAGTCTCTCTTTGGAACCTCCGGGGCATTCTGTTCAAAGGGAGAAACACAAACACAGTGACGGGTGTGCGGAGAGCCACAAGCGGTCACTGCCTGCACCGCGCCCACGCCGGGGATCACCGCGCCCACGCCGGGGATCTCCGGGCCCACGCCGGGGATCTCCGGGCCCACGCCGGGGATCTCCGGGCCCACGCCGGGGATCTCCGGGCCCACGCCGGGGATCTCCGGGCCCACGCCGGGGATCTCCGGGCCCACGCCGGGGATCTCCGGGCCCACGCCGGGGTTCACCGCGCCCACGCCGGGGATCACCGCGCCCACGCCGGGGATCTCCGGGCCCACGCCGGGGATCTCCGGGCCCACGCCGGGGATCTCCGGGCCCACGCCGGGGATCTCCGGGCCCACGCCGGGGTTCACCGCGCCCACACCGGGTTGCTTCTGAGCCACACGTTCCAAACTTACTGCTCACTGCGGTGGAGGGACAGGAGAGATGCCAACTGAATGGTGATGGGCCAGAAGGGATAAAAGACAATGCAATAAGTTGTTGAAATCAAAGGGTTCCATTTCCCTATACCAGGAGAACGTGCTTCATTGTTTGTACAATCGGGTCTCTCTCTCTCTACACAGGGCAGTGTCGGGGCTCTCTCTCTCTCTACACAGGGCAGTGTCGGGGCTCTCTCTCTCTCTACACAGGGCAGTGTCGGGGCTCTCTCTCTCTACACAGGACAGTGTCGGGGCTCTCTCTCTACACAGGGCAGTGTCGGGGCTCTCTCTCTCTCTACACAGGGCAGTGTCGGGGCTCTCTCTCTACACAGGACAGTGTCGGGGCTCTCTCTCTACACAGGACAGTGTCGGGGCTCTCTCTCTCTACACAGGACAGTGTCGGGGCTCTCTCTCTACACAGGGCAGTGTCGGGGCTCTCTCTCTCTCTACACAGGGCAGTGTCGGGGCTCTCTCTCTCTCTACACAGGGCAGTGTCGGGGCTCTCTCTCTCTACACAGGACAGTGTCGGGGCTCTCTCTCTACACAGGACAGTGTCGGGGCTCTCTCTCTCTACACAGGACAGTGTCGGGGCTCTCTCTCTACACAGGACAGTGTCGGGGCTCTCTCTCTACACAGGACAGTGTCGGGGCTCTCTCTCTACACAGGACAGTGTCGGGGCTCTCTCTCTACACAGGACAGTGTCGGGGCTCTCTCTCTACACAGGACAGTGTCGGGGCTCTCTCTCTACACAGGACAGTGTCGGGGCTCTCTCTCTCTACACAGGACAGTGTCGGGGCTCTCTCTCTACACAGGACAGTGTCGGGGCTCTCTCTCTACACAGGAGAGTGTCGGGGCTCTCTCTCTACACAGGGCAGTGTCGGGGCTCTCTCTCTCTACACAGGACAGTGTCGGGGCTCTCTCTCTACACAGGACAGTGTCGGGGCTCTCTCTCTCTACACAGGACAGTGTCGGGGCTCTCTCTCTCTACACAGGACAGTGTCGGGGCTCTCTCTCTACACAGGACAGTGTCGGGGCTCTCTCTCTACACAGGACAGTGTCGGGGCTCTCTCTCTACACAGGACAGTGTCGGGGCTCTCTCTCTACACAGGACAGTGTCGGGGCTCTCTCTCTACACAGGACAGTGTCGGGGCTCTCTCTCTACACAGGACAGTGTCGGGGCTCTCTCTCTACACAGGACAGTGTCGGGGCTCTCTCTCTACACAGGACAGTGTCGGGGCTCTCTCTCTACACAGGACAGTGTCGGGGCTCTCTCTCTACACAGGACAGTGTCGGGGCTCTCTCTCTACACAGGACAGTGTCGGGGCTCTCTCTCTACACAGGAGAGTGTCGGGGCTCTCTCTCTACACAGGAGAGTGTCGGGGCTCTCTCTCTACACAGGAGAGTGTCGGGGCTCTCTCTCTACACAGGACAGTGTCGGGGCTCTCTCTCTACACAGGACAGTGTCGGGGCTCTCTCTCTACACAGGACAGTGTCGGGGCTCTCTCTCTGCACAGGACAGTGTCGGGGCTCTCTCTCTACACAGGACAGTGTCGGGGCTCTCTCTCTACACAGGACAGTGTCGGGGCTCTCTCTCTACACAGGACAGTGTCGGGGCTCTCTCTCTACACAGGACAGTGTCGGGGCTCTCTCTCTACACAGGACAGTGTCGGGGCTCTCTCTCTACACAGGACAGTGTCGGGGCTCTCTCTCTACACAGGACAGTGTCGGGGCTCTCTCTCTGCACAGGAGAGTGTCGGGGCTCTCTCTACACAGGACAGTGTCGGGGCTCTCTCTCTACACAGGACAGTGTCGGGGCTCTCTCTCTACACAGGACAGTGTCGGGGCTCTCTCTCTACACAGGACAGTGTCGGGGCTCTCTCTCTCTACACAGGACAGTGTCGGGGCTCTCTCTCTACACAGGACAGTGTCGGGGCTCTCTCTCTACACAGGACAGTGTCGGGGCTCTCTCTCTACACAGGACAGTGTCGGGGCTCTCTCTCTACACAGGACAGTGTCGGGGCTCTCTCTCTACACAGGACAGTGTCGGGGCTCTCTCTCTACACAGGACAGTGTCGGGGCTCTCTCTCTACACAGGACAGTGTCGGGGCTCTCTCTCTACACAGGACAGTGTCGGGGCTCTCTCTCTACACAGGACAGTGTCGGGGCTCTCTCTCTCTACACAGGACAGTGTCGGGGCTCTCTCTCTACACAGGACAGTGTCGGGGCTCTCTCTCTACACAGGACAGTGTCGGGGCTCTCTCTCTACACAGGACAGTGTCGGGGCTCTCTCTCTACACAGGACAGTGTCGGGGCTCTCTCTCTACACAGGACAGTGTCGGGGCTCTCTCTCTACACAGGACAGTGTCGGGGCTCTCTCTCTACACAGGACAGTGTCGGGGCTCTCTCTCTACACAGGACAGTGTCGGGGCTCTCTCTCTACACAGGACAGTGTCGGGGCTCTCTCTCTACACAGGACAGTGTCGGGGCTCTCTGTATTGAACTCCTGGACAAGATGGGAGAGCGCATTGATACAGGAGGCGCGAAAGCCCAGAGATACTTTGTGTGGCACCAGTGAAGGCGGTAGGAAGCTGCTACAGTAACGCTAGACATGCTATCACTGTGGCCTGTAACCAAATAGCCTCGACGTTTAGCATTGCCCAGACAATAAGGCCTCGAGATGTGACAGCGCTCATCAGACTAATGGCCAACAGCTCTGCCCCAAAACTGCAGCGCTCTTGTTTAAGGTCCGACATTTTTAACTTGAGCTAATCTTCCAGCAAAGCAAATCCCTCCAAGGAAACCGGTCTTTTTCGCGGCGATTTCCCTCCACGCCCCTCATTTCCTGAAGTCACCAACTGTTGCCGGGGTAGTTCCACAACTGCTGCTAAGTCGTCTGGTACCTCAGCAAACTTCCCATTCTTCCTGTGTAAACCCAGAAACAGTGCTCGGCTATTCTACCATGAACGGCATCACAGCCAAGCCTGATCATCTCCCCGCCCCAAGCTAGTGTCACTGGGCAGTGACCAAGAGCAGGAATTGCACCCAACCCAAACTAAAGTTACTGTAGCCAGTTTTAGTGCCTCGGAGATCGCCAACCTTAGCACAGGTCAGGGATTAGGTGTGCGGTGTCGTACAACCCTGAGCAGTGCATTAACCAATGGCCATCAAAGGAACGAGGCTGGAGGAGCTGCTGCTGGGGCACTTTCACCACTTGTAGCTTTTCACCTTGCCCCTCCCTCCCGACAATTATTACTGCACTGACAACAATTAGTTTGAAGATTAGGTTCATATTATCAGGTCTATTTACCTTCTCTGGGTGTGGGGCTAACAGAGAGAAACAGCTGCACATTTCCCCTTCACATCCACTCACCTCGACAATAATGTGCTTGTTTGTCACAGTTTCGTTTGATTCTCCAGGTTTCGGGTCCTGGCTGTTTTCATAGTTATAGCAAAAGAGACCGGCTCCTCGGCCTCTCCCCCGGAACGCACCGCGCTGCTGCCGCCCACCAGCACCACCCCACGGGAAGGCACTAAACCCTCGCCCACGGCCCCTTCCGTTGCCCGGTCCAAAGCCGCCATTCCCCGTTTGATCGGGTGGCAGAGCGGGAGCGGTGGACTGACGTCCCACTTTGCCGGTTTCGCTTGGTGCGCCAGTCTCTACTCCCGCGAGTTTCCTCCCGGGTTTCCCGGACTTGGAATCTTGGGAGTCAGAAGAGGTTTCAGACGAACTTCTCGTGGGGTTAGGGACAACGCTGCCGTTCTCAGACCGACCTGGAATCCTTTCCACTGAAGGCGGGGCTCCTGGCTTCGGAGTGGACGCTTTCTTAACCACAGGTGTTTCGGAGTCACTGCTCAGTGAGTCGGAGCTGCTATCTGCCTTTGCCCCCGTTATTTTGGCGGCCGTGTTAGTCTGCGCGGGCCTCTTCCAGCTTTGAGCGTTGGGAGTTTTTCTCGCCGAGCTGCTGTTGCCCTGACCCTTGGCGATGGTGCCAGTCGCTGCCAGTGCTGGGTTCTTTGGCCGTGGACGCTCGCGCTCACTGGGGTCACTGGATGAATGCTCGCTGTCCGACACCTGTGCTGCGGCCTTTCTCTGAAACGCAGAGTTATTTGAAGCATTCTTCCCCCCCCCCAGTTTAGAGAGGGGACTCGCAACTGTGGGCTCTGGGAGAGCTTTTCCCGATGATCCAGACTGGGCTCTTTTGCTGGAACGATCTCTACCAGTTTTGTCTTTGCCGGATTTATCCTTTTTCTTTTTAAAGTGTTTCTTTTGAACGTGATACTTTTCATCACCATCTGTCTCATTCTTTCTCTTCCTCGAACACTCCGTACTTACATTCGAAACAGTCTCCCCCATGGAATCGTGCCACTGCTCCACGCTCAGTCCTGCACCTTTTCTCCTTTTCTTTTCCTCTCCATTTTCACTTCGCAGCTGATGTTTGTCTGCAGACTGGTGTCGGCGCCTCTTCTTTGGCTTCACAGTCTGCCGATCTGGAGAGTCGCTGGTCACAAACCCATTTTCTGTTATCAGTTCCTCCTGTTTCACTCTGTAAAAGGGTAACAGAAAACAGTTACTTCAGCATTTATATACACTAAAAAGAAATGATTTCCACCAGCTGCTGCACTGGCACTGCGCGCCAACAGTCTGCGCAATGCTTCCCACATTCAGCTGCAAACATGCGCTGTGTTTAAGCTGGCCGGTCCTTCCAAGACCACTCCCAATGGGGGAGACATCACAACAGGCACAACAACAACTTGCATTCATATAGTGCCTTTAATGTGGTAAAACGTCCCAAGGTGCTTCACAGGAGCGTTATAAAACAAAATTTAACACCGAGCTACATAAGGAGATATTGGGGCAGATGATCAAAAGCCTGGTCAAAGAGGTAGGTTTTAAGGAGCGTCTTAAAGGAGGAAAGAGAGGTAGAGAGGCGGAGAGGTTTAGGGAGGGAATTCCAGTGCTTTGGGGCCGAGGCAACAGAAGGCACGGCCACCAATGGTGGAGCGATTATAAACAGGGATGCTCAAGAGGCCAGAATTGGAGGAGCGCAGAGATCTCGGAGGGTTGTAGGGCTGGAGGAGGTTACAGAGATAGAGAGGGGCGAGGACATGGAGGGATTTGAAAACAAGGATGAGAATTTTAAAATTGAAGCGTTGCTTAACCAGGAGCCAATGTAGGTCAACGATCACAGGGGTGAGGAGTGAATGGGACTTGGTGCGAGTTAGGACACGGACAGCCGAGTTTTGGATGAGCTCAAGTTTACGTAGGGTAGAATGTGGGAGGCCGGCCAGGAGAGCATTGGAATAATCAAGTCTAGAGGTAACAAAGGCATGGATGAAGGTTTCAGCAGATGAGCTGGGACCAGAGGCTCATTGTCGAGAGATGTTGGCTATTTAATGTTGAGCATAGCACCAAGTCCCACTCTACCCATCACCTCTGTGCTTGCTGACCTACATTGACTCACGGGCCACAATTGCCTCATATTTAAAATTGTCATCCTCATGTTAAAATGTGAGAGCCGTGGCTAAGTTGGTAGATTTACAACCCTACTGAACTCTGTTCCTCCAATTCTAGCCTCTTACACGTCCCTCACTTCCTTCGGCCGACCACTGACGGCTGTGCCTTCAGGTATCTAGGCCCCAAGTTCTGGAAATCCCTCCCCAGGAATCAGTGTCAATTAGGCAGTGTCAGCCATGACTCAGTTGGTAGCACTCTCGCCTCGGAGTCAGAAGGTTGTGGGTTCAAGCCCCACTCCAGAGACTTGAGCACAGAATCCAGGCTGACACCCAAGTGCGGTACTGAGGGAGTGCTGCACTGTCGGAGGGGCAGTACTGAGGGAGCGCCGCACTGTGGGAGGGGCAGTACTGAGGGAGTGCCGCACTGTCGGTGGGGCAGTACTGAGGGAGCGCCGCACTGTCGGAGGGGCAGTACTGAGGGAGTGCTGCACTGTCGGAGGGGCAGTACTGAGGGAGCGCCGCACTGTCGGTGGGGCAGTACTGAGGGAGCGCTGCACTGTCAGAGGGGCTGTACTGAGGGAGCACTGCACTGTCAGAGGGGCAGTACTGAGGGAGTGCCGCACTGTCGGAATGGGCAGTACTGAGGGAGCGCTGCACTGTCGGAGGGGCAGTACTGAGGGAGCGCTGCACTGTCGGAGGGGCAGTACTGAGGGAGCGCTGCACTGTCGGAGGGGCAGTACTGAGGGAGCGCTGCACTGTCGGTGGGCCAGTACTGAGGGAGCGCTGCACTGTCGGAGGGGCAGTACTGAGGGAGCGCCGCACTGTCGGAGGGGCAGTATTGAGGGAGCGCTGCACTGTCGGAGGGGCAGTACTGAGGGAGCGCCGCACTGTCGGTGGGGCAGTACTGAGGGAGCGCCGCACTGTCGGAGGGGCAGTACTGAGGGAGCGCCGCACTGTCGGAGGGGCAGTACTGAGGGAGCGCTGCACTGTCGGAGGGGCAGTACTGAGGGAGCGCTGCACTGTCGGAGGGGCAGTACTGAGGGAGCGCTGCACTGTCGGAGGGGCAGTACTGAGGGAGCGCTGCACTGTCAAGAGGGGCAATACTGAAGGAGCGCCGCACTGTCAGAGGGGCAGTACTGAAGGAGCGCCGCACTGTCGGAGGGACAGTACTGAGGGAGCACTGCACTGTCAGAGGGGCAGTACTGAGGGAGCACTGCACTGTTGGAGTTGTCGCCTTTCTGATGAGATGTTAAACCGAGGCCCCATCTGCTCTCTCAGGTGGACGATCCCACGGTAGTATTTCAAAGAGGAGCAGGGGAGTTATCCCCGGTGTCCTGGCCATTAAAAATACAGACTATCTTGTCATTATCACATTGCTGTTTGTGGGAGCTTGCTGTGTGCAAATTGGCTGCTACGTTTTCTACATTGCAACAGTGACTACACTTCATAAGAACATAAGAATTAGGAGCAGGAGTAGGCCACCCGATCCCCATAGAGTCCAAAAATCTATCTATCTCAGCCTTGAATATACACAAAACGTAAAATCATCGAGCAGAAACTGATAGCCAAGTTCCGCACCCATGAGGACGGCCTCAATAGGGATCTCGGGTTCATGTCACGCTACAGAACGTGACTCGACATCGTTGTCTGTCTTTCCAGTTTTTAAAAAAAACAAAAAAAAAGTTAAAAGCTCAACTGCAGACGGCAGCATTTGACACGTTGGACCCCCTGTGACCCACCTCATTGTTTTAGCTGTACTCTGATGTGTCTTTGATGTAATGCCTCCCTAACAGACTGTATCTCTGCAGACAAATTACTCTCTGTGTATATATACTGTGTAATCGATTCCCTCACTGTACCTTTACCTGACGAAGGGGCAGCAGCTCCGAAAGCTCGTAATTTTAAATAAAACTGTTGGACTATAACCTGGTGTTGTGCGACTTCTCATTTTTGTCCACCCCAGTCCAACACCGGCATCTCCGCATCTTGAATATACTCAATGACTCAGCATCCACAACCCTCTGGGGTAGAGAATTCCAAAGATTCACAACCCTCTGAGTGATGAAATTCCTCATCTCAGTCTTAAATGGCCGACCCCTTATCCTGAGACTGTGCCCCCTAGTTCTAGGCACTCCAGCCAGGGGAAACAGCCTCTCAGCATCTACCCTGTCAATCCCCTTCAGAATCTTGTATGTTTCAATGAGATCACCTCTCATTCTTCTAAACTCCAGAGAGTATAGGCCCAAACTACTCAATCTCTCTTCATAGGACAACCCGCTCATCCCAGGGATCAACCTAGTGAACCTTTGTTGCACCGCCTCTAAGGCATGTGTGTCCTTTCTCAGATAAGGAGACCAAAACCATGCACAGTACCCCAGGTGTGATCTCAAAAGTACTTCATTGGCTGTAAAGCGCTGTGGGACGTCCCGAGGTGGTGAAAGGCGCTGTAGGAATGCAAGTCTTTCTCCAAATCCCTCCTTCCTCCTTTAAGACTCACCTTAAAACCAAGCTTTTAGTCACCCCTCCTAATGGCTCGGTGTCAATTTTTAATGGGATTACACTCCTGTGAAGTGCCTTGGGATGTTTCACTACATTAAAGGTGCTATATAAATGCAAGTTGTTGTTGTTGAGGAATGCAAGGAAGACATGGCCCTGCTTGGACTGTGAGCTTCCCACTCTGACTAACGTTCAATAACAAGCTCTAATTACACTGCCATGTGTGTACTTGTCGGAGTGCTGTTGGATCTGTGACATTACCCATTGGTGCCCTGGACAGTTGCTCTAAGCCAATTAAAGCTCATGGTAACCATCAATGTGATTTTTTTTTAAATTCATTTTTATGGGATGTGGGCGTTGCTGGCAATGCCAGCATTTATTGCCCATCCCTAATTGCCCTTGAGAGGTGGTGAGCCGCCTTCTTGAACCACTGCATTCCTTGTGGTGAAGGTACTCCCACAGTGCTGTTAGGGAGGGAGTTCCAGGATTTTGACCCAGCGACGATGAAGGATCAGCGATATACTTCTAAGTCAGGATGGTGTGTGACTTGGAGGGAAACTTGAAGGTGGTGGTGTTCCCATGCGCCTGCTGCCCTTGTCCTTCTAGGTGGAAGAGGTCACGGGTTTGGGAGGTGCTGCCGAAGAAGCCTTGGCGAGTTGCTGCAGTGCATCTTGTAGATGGTACACACTGCAGCCACGGTGCGCCGGTGGTGGAGGGAGTGAATGTTTAAGGTGGTGGATGGGGTGCCAATCAAGCGGGCTGCTTTGTCCTGTATGGTGTCGAGCTTCTTGAGTGTTGCTGGAGCTGCACTCATCCAGGCAAGTAGAGTATTCCATCACACTCCTGACTTGTGCCTTGTAGATGGTGGAAAGGCTTTGGGGAGTCAAGAGGTGAGACACTCGCCGCAGAATACCCAGCCTCTGACCTGCTCAGGTTGCCACAGTATTTATGTGGCTGGTCCAGTTAAGTTTCTAGTCAATGGAGACCCCCAGGATGTTGAGGTGAGGGATTCAGCGATGGTAATGCCATTGAATGTCAATCAACTTTATGATTTAGTGCCATAATTCTCATCAAAACACTGCAAATATAGCCTGGAATTATATTATACTTTCCACCAACTCACCCCTCCCCATCTAAAACAGGTGAGTAGGAATCTGCAGCTCCCCTCTTGACAGTCCTCCCCAGAACGGTTACAGGTAAAGTAGGGGAATCCCAGACACAACTGGGGGTACTTGACTAACTGGCTCACTTAACAACTTTCAGGAAAGGGAACCCATTGGCCCTACCTGGTCTGCCCTGTATGTGGCTCCAGTCCCACACAATCTGGGTTGACCCGTAATACCTTTTAGAGAATAAGATGAGGGAAAACGCAAATCTGAATTAAAAACATGCCTATCAGTATCTGACCATAAAGCCACTTTCTCTCTTGGTAGATGGGGATAAGCCTATGGTGCATCGCCAGCATTGTCTACTTCTATTAACAAGACATGCCCGCTTCAGCAGATTTAGAAAGGTCCACTTTGTCTGCATAGACATCAGGTGACAGGCAAAGATTAAATAGGGAGAAACTGTTTCCAGGGGCAGGAGGGTCAGTAACCAGAGGACACAGATTGAAGGTCATTTGCAAAAGAACCAGGGTGGGAGATGAGAAGAAATGTTTTTTCGCAGCGAGTTGTTGTGATCTGGAACGCGCTGCCTGAAAGGGCAGTGGAAGCAGATTCAATAGTAACTTTCAAAAGGGAAATGGATAAATACTTGAAGGGGGAAAATTTGCAGGGCTATGGGGAAAGAGCAAGGGAGTCAGGGGCTGGGGGAGTCGGGGGTCGGGTGGAAGAGTCGGGGGTCGGGGGGGGGGGGAGAGTCGGGGGTCGGGGGGAGGGGTCGGGGTGGGGGGTGGGGGTCGGGGG